>CM049812.1:320347-331295 GCA_027422405.1 Ptychobarbus kaznakovi | reverse complement strand
GTCTGTGCTCTCAGTGCCCCGTCAGGTAATGTGTTTGAGTGTGTGTGTGTGTTCTCGGCTCTGTTGGTTCGGCCGCAGCGGCCTCACTCACTCACTCACCCGCTCATGGTGAACTTCACCACGGCCAGCCTTGATCCGGCGCCGCTCAGCTCCGCCTGGAACTCTGACTCATTCCCGATCACCTTCACCCCGACCATGACTCAAATACACGGGGAACGAATCGCTGGTTAGCGCTATTAATCGCTTCTAATCGCTCAGATTGATCTAATATCAGTGAGGGACTCGGCGCGGCACGACGCTTCTCCCGGATCACACTTCCTGTGTAGTGCTGACCAGAGAAGTCAGGCTGACCAATCACAGACGACTCTTCCCGATTGTGATTGGTCAACCAGCCTGTTTCCGTCAGAAGGGGCGGTGCCTGAGAACCGTACATGAGGTGTCGCAAAGCAACTGTCGTGAGGTCCAAACAACTTTAATTCGAAACGCATTTTATGTTTTTATTTATTTAAATAATTATATTTGTATCTATGTGAATATTTTATTAATGCTTTTTATGAAATTGATAAAAATATTATGGTATAAAAGTACAATGTCGAGTAAAATGAACAAACGCACTCTAAAACTGAGTGGACTACAAAAACAAAAGTAAAAAAATAAATAATAAAATAATACATAGGATAATACATCTCTTATTCTCCTGTTCCAGAACAAATATTTGTATTATTTTTCTTCTGGTTGCCATGGTCACGCGCCGATCTAACGCGACCAAAACATGAGAAGGATCCAAACTTGGATGGTTTTCTTCCTGATTGCATTAGTTGCGCTGAACCAGACGAGCGCTGAGTACGGTGTGTGTGTGCTCTAGGGTTATATTATACAATATAATGTGTTAAGAATCAACTCTTAATTTGGTTGCTGGATTTCGACCATTGGCTGGTCTATAAAATATAGCATAATTAGGATGATTGTGTGATTCTCTGCTATGAAACAGTGTGTATATGTGAAAATAAAACTGACTTGAAGTGTGTATTTGTAGGTTTGCTCGTTTATCCGTATGTTTTGTTTGTTTCTTTGTCTTTCAGAGAAGAAAACACAAAAAAGGAGACTTGACGTGGCCTCCTTACCGAAGAAAAATAAGGAGCTAACAAAGCTTTCTTCCTTGAAGGGAAGACAAGAGCAGGTATATTCATAATAATAATTCATAATTTCACAGAAACTCCACCTGTTCAGGGATGTGTTGTGTGTCCTGGAGCAAAGCAGTCAGTGTAAAAATATCTGTGTGTGTGTGTGTGTGTGTGTGTGTGTGTGTGTGTGTGTGTGTGTGTGGTGTGTGTGTGTGGTGTTGTGTTGTGTGTGTGTAATATATATATACATATATATATTATACATACAAAAAAATATAGCAAAATATTTTAATTGTACAGTATTATTAAATATATACACATATCTAGAGAATAAAAATAAGATTAAACTAAATATATAAATACAATTAAAATATTACAAATAAATAATATGTAAAAATATAAACTATATTTAAATACGAAAATATTTTAATTTGATACTATTATTATATATCTATTAGAGTTGACCGGATACTCGGCTGAAACGAGTATCTGGTACGGATAAAGCACTTTTGCCGAGTACGAGTATCATACGAGTAATACGAGTCAATATCTGTGCTCGGATTGAAATAAAAATTATCATTGAGTAGCTGACTGTGTCTGCGTTCTGTGATAGGTTAGTCACAGCGCCCCTCCCCTACACATACAGATGTATCGTGTGCCTGTGTCCCGCTCTTCTCACTCACACAGAACACTGAGAAGAGAAGAGAACAGCGCGCTCTCTCTCTCTCTGTCTCTCCCTCAGTCAATCAGGTTCGCGGGTTTTTTCCGTAAACGTTTAGGGTTTCTTCAGCTTCAGGTTTGTTTTTTACTTTGGTTTGTAGTACTTACTTTTAACCAGTAGAGTTTTGGTAAATGTGGGGTTTGTTCAGATGTGGTGCTTGGTAGAATGCGACTCGCGTCTCTGCCTGTCCGAGATTTTTTTTTCTTTTTAAACCGTCAGCTGGCTCTAACCAGTTTTTTTTACTTACACGCATGTGTTGTATTTATTGTTGCAAAACTTGTTCTGTATATAGTTCGTTTGTTATCGTGATCAAAAACCATTGATCTGAAGCTCAATGCTGATGCTGTCATGTAAATAGTTTTCTAATCAGCATAAATATAACAATTTTGATCAACCCATATCAATTGCATGCTTAAAATAACATACCGTTAAAGCCCCGCCCATTTCAAGACAACCCGACCCACTTCCCGGTTAAAGCCCGCCCACTTCCGGGTTAGGCCCCGCCCAGTCCGAGTACAGATACAGATAATTCATATGGTTAACAGATACAGATAATGCTGTACTCGCTCATCCCTAATATCTATGTATATTTAATTTAAAAAATATATAATACAAATTGAATTAATATAAATGTAAATAATAAATAAATGCATACATGCTACTAAACAACACCCACCCCAACTACCCGAGTATTATTATAGTGAGACTTACAGAAGTATTTCCTTCAGAAGAATGTTTTCCTGTGATTTCTGTTGTTAAATGGTGTAATATGACTCGTCGGTGTTGTTTCAGCGCTTGGATGAGGATTTTTCCGTGCTGTTTGAAAGCACCTTTTCCCTGGAAATGAGCCTGTACTGTATTGTGCTGCTGTATGCCATCTGTCAGCTGCACTGCTGCCAACGTGTAAGACTTGACACAAAACACCCCTATATGTACTACACACACCAATCAAGTCTATTAATGAATTCATTTCTGAATCCCAGATCTGCACGTTTAGGAAAGAAACGCCGTGGTCTGCTTATGTGGAGCTGGAGATGGTTGAGATGGGATGAGGAAAGTTCAGGACTGAATCAACACATTTCTTTCAAAAATACTTTGGTGTTTTATAGTACCTAAAGATTTCTAATTATGTATTTGATGTTTTAGCATACAGACACAGACTTTTATGGAACCTATCCTACATTTTTATTAAAGTATTAAAGGATTTTCAATACCAACCTGCATGCGTGTTGCTCATTTTTGATATATTACTTACTATTTTCCTCCTGTAGCTCTTATTGTTGTTTAATCTTATGATTATGATGTTTCGAGGGATATCATCTCCAATCTAAAGGTGGATTTTAACATCACAGGACAATGTTGTGATTTTCCAGTGCGTTTGCTTTGGTATAATAACACTAGTTGAATTTGCACTGGTCCAGATGAAGTATAGGATGAAGTTCAGACAAAGTCTGAGCATGAAACATAGCTGAAATTATTAAATAAACCCTACTTATGTTTTATAATCATCACATTGTCTCCTGCTTTTTCCTCTCCTTAGTTTCTTCAGTCAACCTCAGAGACAATGTAGGGTACAAGACAGTGTTTCTCTTCTGACAGTTTTGGATATCCATACAGCAAAAAATAAAATTAAATATATTTTATATATCAAAATATACAAAAATGACAAAACAAAACAAATAATTCTAAAATATGTTTCAAAGTACTTATACTTATTTCTAAGTACTAGTATATATTCTTCCATAAAATTTTAGCCATTTAATTGTTTTTATTGTATATTTTTGTTTTGTGTGTGGAGTGTGCGTGTGCGTGCGTGCGTGCGTGCGTGTGCGTGTGTGTGTGTTGTATATAATAAAGTCAATATGTGTTCATGGCTTTATATATATACCACATATACCGTATATAATGTAAAATTAAACATGATTAAATCATTATTAAATGCTGTTATGATCTGTAGTAGGCTGTCCACATTTGGATTTGCTTAAGGGTTAGTTCACCCAAACATTTTAATTATTTCATTATTACTCACCCTCATGTCGTACCAGAATATATATATTTATATTTTAAATGATGAAAAACAATACTGCCTGGTTATTATATAAATGTTTGTGCAGAAACGGGTGTAATGATTGATGGACGTCAGAAAACAGCCAATTCTACTCGCCCTTATTCAAACTCCCGCCCCCTCACCTCACCACAACCAATCAGCTTCCCCGAAATAGCGTCATCTCGCGAACGGGCCAATCCCCGGCTGAAGCGACAGCGTAGACGGCTCGCGCCTGCGCATGCGTCGCCAGCGGCTCGTGCGCGTTGTGTGTAGGGACAGGAAGCGAAGCGACGGAACCGTATAACGGAGCGTTTACCTCAAAACAACTCCAGAAGAACCGAACCGAACCGGACTCCACTCCTCCGCGGTCTACAGAGCGTGATATGGCGGACGCGGGCGGATGGGTATCAGTGCAAAGTGCTTATTAAAGCTATTTTTTTTTTTGTGTGTGTGTATAATAAAATTATGTATTCATGTGTCATATATATATATAATTAACATTAAAACATGATTAAATCTTTATTAAATGCTGTTTGTAGTAGGCTGTCCACATTGGATTTGCTGAAAGTTAGTTCACCAAAAATGAAATATTTAATTAATTATCGCCCTCATGTCGTTCCAGCTATATTTATTTATATTTTAAATTATGAAAAAAGATACTGCCTGTTATTTATAAATGATGCGTTTGTGCAGAAAAGGGTGTAATGATTGATGGACGTCAGAAAACAGCCAACTCTACTCGCCCTTATTCAAACTCCCGCCCCTCACCTAACCAATCAGCTTCCCCGAAAAAGCGTCATCTCGCGAACGGGCAATCCCCACGGCTGAAGCGATCAGCGTAGAACGGCTCGCGCCTGCGCATGCGTCGCCAGCGGCTCGTGCGCGTTGTGTGTAGGGACAGGAAGCGAAGCGACGGAACCGTATAACGGAGCGTTTACCTCAAAACAACTCCAGAACCGAACCGAACCGGACTCCACTCCTCCGCGGTCTACAGAGCGTGATATGGCGGACGCGGGCGTCGCTCAGATGTCGATCAGTGAGTTTGAGGATGATTATGGTGATGATGATGATGCGGCATATTGCGTCAGATCCTATTATTAACTTAACGTTACTCTATAAACTGATCTTTACTACACATAACGTTTCTGTATTTATACATACTGCAGTACACATACTATTATTTATATGTGTATAATTCAATATACCACCAATAATATTTATATTTAGATCAATAACTTACATACTACATAAACCCCAATACTAACTACCGCGGTATTCATTTATATCACTGTTCTACATTAGCATTGATATATGTATTAGCAAGTTACTCATATATACAAGTATACTCTTCTTCTAATTACACTCTACTAGTGTTCAGATTTACACAATCTCTGAAGAGGATTGCATCAGAATGTGCTGATCAATATCTCATCTATACACGTGTTATATTAAGTATGACAGTCAAATCTGACAATGTGGCACCTTATGATTTCAGACTAATTAAAGAAGTTTCAGTGCCCTAGCTAGCACACTAAAGGTCGTTTCCATGTAAATGGAGAAATGTTACCGCTGCTGTTATTTGCTCCCACAGAAGAGCTGTACGTGTCTGATAAACAGGGCAGTGATGTGGATGCAGACGGATCCGAGCAGAAGCCCTTTAAAACGCCTCTCAAGGTGCCTCGTCAGTTTCATATCTTCATACTCCGTTTATCATTCATTAATGTTCTCTGTAATCTTCCCAGGCGCTGTTGTTTGCTGGAAAAGAGCCGTTTCCGGTGATCTATGTGGACTCGCAGAAGGAAGGAGAGGTGTGAACCTGCGAATAACACTTACTATCTAACAGTAGAAAAATTAATCATATCGATCGATTGGTTCCTGACATAAATGTACACTTTTACAATAAAAAATATTATCAATCAGGGAACCCTGACATAAATAACAAGTATATAGAATTAAATAATCTATACAATATTCAATTTAAAACTGAGAAGTAGTGTTTTAAAAGTATTTTCATGTTGTATGCACATTATATGCTGTTTTAGTTTTTGATTAATATTTTGAATTCACTTTTGTTTTATTTAATTTTTTCCATTTTTAATTTTAGTTAAGGATTTAGTAATTTTGTTGTCTGTTTTTTTGTTTTTTTGTCATTTTTGTTAATATCTATATCGTTTTTACATTTGAAATTTGTGTTTTAATTTAAATTATTTTAGAACATCAAGTTAAAATAAATGAAAGTTTCGTTTTTTATTTTATTTTATTATAGTTCATGTTTATTTTATTTAAAGTAACAAGCAAAAGTTTTTTTTATAGTTTTAGTAAACTAAAATAACAAAAAAATTAACTATTTTAGTTTATTTAAATAATAAATCAACTAAAATAACTAAAAATTTTATAATTATATATAGTGTATATGAATTCACATTGCCTTTTTTTGTAAATTGAAATGAAATGTTAGGATCCTTGCTGTCTGTCAGGGTCACAGTTCTCTCAGATTACATCAAAAATATCTTCATTAGTGTTCAGAAGACGAACGAAGGTCTTACAGGTTTGAAACGACACGAGGATGAGTAATTAATGACAGAGTTTTGACATTTTTAAGTCTAGTAAGGAAGAATTTTAAGGGTTTATTTAGTATTTACTTCCTGATGCACAAATCTGTGCAGACATGTACAAAAAATAATAATTTCCAGTCTGTAGTATGTATAAAATGTTATCTTCTGTTCTGGAAAAAATAAATAAAACGGAAATTAAAAATGAAACTTAAGTCTTGCATTGTCTCAAATGTCCATTTTTGTTTTCATGGTGCATATACAATCTGTGCCTGTTTCACTATTTTTAATATCATGCATTATTTAACACACATGTTTGACATAAGAACATGTTAGAAGGTAGTAAGTAATAACTTCCCAAAGTTCATAGAAATAGACCTGTTACCTTTTGTTTTAATGTTGTGCTGTCAGCGTTGGGCCGTCATCTCGAAGACTCAGATGAAGAACACAAAGAAGCTCTTCAGTCGAGAGCAAATGAAGAATGAGAGCAAAGAGAAGAAGGAGGTACGTGATTCTCATCCACGTCAGCGTCCTGTATGTCTGTTTTAACCTCTGATCTCATGATCGACAGACTGAAGATGCTGATCGCAGAGAGAAGAATCTGGAAGAAGCCAACAAGATCGTCATCGAGAACGACCCCAGCCTCCCTGAACCCAAAACCGTGAGAGTTTCCTGAATTATGGACAGAATACATAACATATTGACTGTTGAGTTATGATTCTAAGTAAAGCATTTTGAGCTGCGTTCTATACATGAAAGGTGTAATTTTCATTATTATTTTTACAGTGTGAGGTAGGGGTGTTTGCGATATTATCGTAATTGTTGTTTTAACGATGTGCAATTTGACAATATCGAGTATTTTGCAAAAACCAAACAAAACGCCTACAGAGTGCACGCATACATTAGCCTG
This sequence comes from Ptychobarbus kaznakovi, assembly GCA_027422405.1. Classification (NCBI taxonomy): domain Eukaryota; kingdom Metazoa; phylum Chordata; class Actinopteri; order Cypriniformes; family Cyprinidae; genus Ptychobarbus; species Ptychobarbus kaznakovi. The sequence continues at coordinate 323,941 of CM049812.1, read as the reverse complement.
CGTGGTGATGAAGGGTTAAACAGTGCACGAGCGCATTTAGAGCGTGTTCTTTCACTGCATGATTCAGTTGATTAAAATGCATTAAGAGTGATCGCAAAATTCAAGATATGGGGCAGAAAATGTATATATTTGTATTTCACATAGTTAAAATCGCACAAAGGGTGCCGTTTTTTCTTCAAAATAAGCATGATACAAATGTGATATTGATTTTATACAACAGGTCAATAAACAATAAGTTAATATTAAGAGACTTACGTTTTAGACACCATATTGCCTGTTTTTGCTCCATTTCGACATCAAAAAAATTATTACAAACAGCTACAGCGCTGTTTTGCGTCTCTGAGAAACATGATCGTGATTCGTTCCTGAATGATTCAATCGTTTAAATGATTCAGTTCAGTCGCAGTGACTCACTTGCTAAATTATTCAATCGTTTAAATGATTCAGTTCAGTCGCAGTGATTCGGTTCAGTCACTTCACTTGTTAAATGATTCAATCGTTTAAATGATTCGGTCAGTCGCAGTGACTCACTTGCTAAATAATTAATCGTTTAAAATGATTCGGTTCAGTCGCAGTGACTCACTTGCTAAATGATTCGTTTAAATGAATCGACTCACTTTAAATGATTCGTTTAAATGTTTCGGTTCAGTCGCAGTGACTCACTTGCTAAATGATTCGGTTCTGAATGTTCAGTCGCGTTTAAATGATTGAGTCGCATGCTAAATTAATCATTTAAATGATTCGGTTCAGTCGCAGTGATTCGTTCCTGAATGATTCAATCGTTTAAATGATTCGGTTCAGTCTCAGTGATTCGTTCCTGAATGATTCAATCGTTTAAATGATTCGGTTCAGTCTCAGTGATTCGTTCCTGAATGATTCAATCGTTTAAATGATTCGGTTCAGTCGCAGTGATTCGTTCCTGAATGATTCAATCGTTTTAAATGATTCGTTTATATGATTCGGTTCAGTCTCAGTGATTCGGTTCGTCGCAGTTCCTAATTAATTAATGAATGATTCAATCGTTTAAATGATTCGGTTCAGTCGCAGTGACTCACTTATTACCAGTGACTTTCTGCCACCTACTGGCGATTTTAATTTCACATTTAAAGTCTATTTTCGTTTTTAAAATAATTTTAAATATCAGTATTCAATGTTTTATGTTTAAAATGTAAATGTTTGTAACTGCAGGTTAAAGCACTCCATGTCCCTCTGAGCTGCATTAAACAGTGTGTGAATACATCTAAACACCTTCAGATGCAACTTCTGCAAAGATTAATTTTGATAATACTGGTTTCATTTGTTTGGTAACTGCCTAAATGTGTATTATCTTAATTTACTGATTATTGACTCAAAAGATGTACACTTTTAGAAAAAAATGCTTTATTAAAGGTAAAAATCAATTTAAACTTAAATGAAAAGATTAATTTTTATCACTGATGTGAACACACAGAATATGACGAATATCATAAACTGCAGCTGTGTACGGTAGTCAGATATTAGCACAATAACACACTCTACAAAATATCGTCCAATTATCGTTATCGACAAAATCCCCCAAAATATCGAGATATCATTTTTTTTCAATCTCGCACACCCCTAGTGTGACGCTTTTATTCAGATCAAGAAAAGAAGAATAAAGCAAAAGCAAGTTTTCGTCACTTCAAATGAGTTTGATCCGATTTCAGATTCAGTTTAAATGCACTCAAACTTTGCAGTCTGATTCACATATTAATTTACATGAATTGCAGTCGTTGCGTTCATTAGTCGTAAATAAACATCCGCACCACGTCCAGTATTTGTCTCATCAGGTTGAGAAAGTAGTCGACTATAAAGATTTACATGACTAATATTTTCCTTTTAAATCAGTTTTTATGCTGTTAGCCAACCCTTTAAATCCAATCAACTGATGTATTTACATTCCCATTGAACCATCGGTCCGATTATTGTTTCTGAAATGAACGTTTTCTGTCCCGCTCAGGTGAAGATTGATAAACTGGAGGCGCTGAGAGAGCAGAGGGTGAAGGTGTTCGGTTGGGTCCATCGGTTTCGCAGACAAGGTGAGCCGATTGAAACGAGCACCCAGAATCCTCAGCAGTCTTATTGACCGGCTCCGGTACACGAACATGCATTCATAAAGCATAGTTTCAATGAAAATATCAAATATGTTTGCTCCTGTTTTCTCAGGGAAGAACCTCCTGTTTATTGTGCTGCGTGACGGAACCGGTTTCCTGCAGTGTGTTCTTACGGACAAACTGGTACCGTTTATATTTTACACGATTAAAAATGGGTCAATTAGTTCTGTCAACCCTGTTCGTTATCAGAGCTGTTGGTTATTAGGATTAAAGATGGGCAAAGTCCTAATTAAAATAAAAATAGAACTGAAACTGGTATATGATTAAGGCTAAGCGAGGCCGTAATTACAGTAAATAAATAAATGCAAATATGATATCGGATTAAGGCTGAGTGATGCCCTAATTAAAGTAAATAAATACAAATAAAAGCAGAGATGATATAGGATTAAGGTCACTACTTAAAAAATAAACAAATAAATATAGAAGAAAATATATAGGAGTAAGGTGATGCAATGCCCTAGTTCAGCGGTTCTCAATTCCAGTCCTCGCGCCCCCCCGCTCTGCATGTTTCGTATGTTACTCTTATCGCTTCAGATGTTTGTTCTATTCGAACGTAAGTGCCCTGCGAAGTGGACATCACAGGATATTCCGCCATGATTCCAGTTCGAAGCGAACGTATATATTCCATTCAAAGTGCATTGAAGTGTGCAAGACGTGAATTAAAATTGTATATATTTACAGAGGTATATGATGTCACACTCGTCCGTGCGTGAAGACGTTGCGCAGCGCAAATCCATGAATGAATGTTCCGAAATAAAGTAAACTTCAGCGGATTTCCCTGCTCAGGGAGTAGGGAGCAATGGACCCTGTGTAGGGAGCAATGGACCCTGTGTAGGGAGCAATGGACCCTGTGTAGGGAGCAATGGACAATGGACCTGTAGGGAGTACCCTGTGTAGGAGCAATGGACAATGGACCTGTGTAGGGAGCAATGGACCCTGTAGGGAGTTGGACCCTGTGTAGGGAGGCAATGGAGGGGCAATGGACCCTGTGTAGGGAGCAATGGCCCTGTGTAGGGAGCAACCCGTGTAGGGAGCAATGGACCTGTGTAGGGAGCAATGGACCCTGTGTAGGGAGCAATGGACCCTGTAGGGAGTACCCTGTGGGAGCAATGGACCCTGTGTAGGGAACAAGACCCTGGAGCATGTCAATCGGAACACAGTTCATGCACGGAGCGCACTTCTAACAAGCTGATTATCTGAATCAGGTGTGTTAACAAAGAGAGACATGCAAAATATGCAGAGCGGGGGGGGGGGGCGCGAGGACTGGAATTGAGAACCTCTGCCCTAGTTAAAAAATAAATAAATACAAATAAAAGCAAAAAATGGTATAGGAGGAAGGTGAGGCGATGCCAAAAAATGCAAAAATGATTATATAAAAATATGTATACAATTTTACAAAAAATAAATATAAAAATATAATTGATATATTATGTATTAAATAATGTACAAATATGTATTGTAT
>CM049812.1:255347-315347 GCA_027422405.1 Ptychobarbus kaznakovi | reverse complement strand
AATTGTCTACATTTTAAGTAGACATTGTTGGCAAATGGTATCACAAAGTTAAATGATAATTTATAATAAATAGTTTAATGTATTTAATAATCAATGCATGTTTGCTGGAAGAACACTAAATCCTTTTTTTACATTCACATGCACCGTTATAACAATACCTAGAATCAAGTTTGTTTTCTTAAAATATTTTAATATATGACATGCCACGTGGAAACTTCTGTGCCTTTTTTTGAGAGAGATAATGCTAATGTTGTTCATTAAAAAACTAAGATTTGATTACGCGAAAACACTGGAATAAAATGTACTTTGAAAACAAAAAGCTTAGAAATTGGTAATAAATTTCACAAATAATTACAGAAACATCAAGTAACACACCAATTAAACATGACATTTTGACATAGAAAGACAGAAATATTTTTCTTTGAAAAACGATAATCTTCAACTTCATCATTTTACAGTGTAGTTTGAAAATAATACTGTCGTTAATAAAAATGCTACTAAAATCATTGCAGATGTTCAGAATATTGTCATAACACATCAGAGTGTCATTGTGTGGATGCTTGTGTGTTTCAGAGGAAGTTCGGCACGTGTCCTCACGGCGGATACGGTCTGGGTCTGGAGCGATTCCTCACCTGGCTGCTAAACCGTCATCACATCCGGGACGTCTGCCTGTACCCGCGCTTCATTCAGCGCTGCCGGCCTTAAACACACACACACACACACCTACACCTACACACACACACACACACACCCACACACACACACACACACACACACACACCATACACACACACACACACACACACACACGGACACACACACACACCTACACTCACACACGCACCACACACCTACACCTACACGCACACACACACACAATCACACACACACACACCTACACACACACACACACACCTACACACACATACACACCAACACCTACCACACACACACACTACACACCCTACACACACCTACACCTACACCTACACACACACACCTACACCACACTACACACACACCTACACCTACACACACTACTACACACATACCACACACACCAACACACCCCACACCTACACACACACACCAAACACACACACACACCTACACGCACACCTACACACAACACACCAACACACACCTACACACACACACACACACACACATACACACACACCACACCTGCACACATACCACACACACACTATAACACACCACACACACACACACACACACCTACACACATACCACACACACACACACACACCAACACCCACCACACACACACACACACCCTACACAATAACACACACACCTACACACACAACACACCTACACACACACACACACACCTACACACATACCACACACACACACACACACAACCACACACACACACACACCTCACACACACCTACACCACACACACACACAACCTACACACACACACACACACACACGGCAAGAGACCAACTAGTAAATCAAATCCCTCTCTCATTGCCGGAGACCATATTTATGTCATGTCTAGAGATCTAATCAGGAGACGGCTTGAAGGGTGTTTCGGTGTAGCGTTTTATTCTTGTAATATTCATCTGTGGCATAATAAATCAATGAGATCATGCATTTGTGTTTTATTCCACTAGAGGGAAGCAGAGAAGCTCAACTGCACTGAGATTTGTCTTCATAATCATATTCAGAACAAATAGGTCAATTTATGTTGTCTATTATAATGTGCATGATCAAATATGTTCCAGCAAGAGACAATTGAAGCAGTAAAGTAATAATTGTGTTGATTTGATGAAAGTATTAATCCGAATCGCAGTCAGTCATTGAACAGAGACTGAAGAATAGAGATGGATCTGAATAACAGATGTATAAGAACAGTGCAGTAGTGATTCGTTGGTTTGTTCCAGTGACAGAGAATAAGTTGATGTGTCATGGCTTGTATCAGAACCGGTTACAGCAGGAAACACCTGTTAAAAACATCGGTGAAATATAGCTTTGTTTTTACTTCCTTGTGATACAAACACGTTCTGCTTGTGGATGAAGATCAGGACACAAAACAATGATACGTGGAGAAATATGGATTATTAGAACATTTCATTTGCTTTCACGTGCAAAGAGAAGTTAACCCTGTTCTTTAAATATATATATATATATCATTATTTAGTAATTGCATGACAGACATAAAACATAGAGGCCCAAACCTGCAGAAATAAAAGTCAATGTAAATAAAAAATAAATACTGTATATAGTAGGATATGATAGCACTTAACTTAAAATTAATATATAAAATCAACAAAATAATTTGCTTTAACATGCAAAAAGATTGGTCATTAGCCATGTGCTTTTATAATATTACAAATTTATTAATTAATAATTGACATGATGAGATTAAATATGGAGGCCTAAACTGCAGAAACTAAAAATAAAACAAATGTAAATTTAAAATAAAAACGAAAGAATAAAACATTAAATGACAGAATTTAAAATAAATACAAAAAATGAATTATATTTGTTTTATGAGGATATTTATTTGTTTGTTCGTTCGGGTTTGAGCCTCCATAATTTAAAAAGTATGGCAATACACTAAAAAGTTATGCTGCGTCTATTTTAAATAAACTATAAAAGCTGCTTTCAGTTGTGTATTGCGCATCAAATGAAATTCAGACCCTGTAGATTTTGATATCATACCGATTTTTTTTAGTAAAGTTGGTTTTGTTGTGTTTTCTGTGAATGAACACAGACACGCGCTTCACGCACGGCACTCGTCACGACGTGCTGACGTACGGGAGGGGGCGGGCCAGTGTGCGTCATGACGCCGTGATAACAGTGACACCGATCAGCAGCTCTATATCGGAATTTGGCCGCTTTAAAAAGACGGAGGAAACAAAGAAGCGCTTTCATTTGGCAGTTTAAACATTTCGCTCTTTTCTGCCGTTGGACAACGAGGAGACTTTACGCCAGAGCGCGAAATAATGGCGGTTTTGGGAGGCGCGTGCCGGCTCGTGCAGCGTAAGTGTGTTTACGACTCTAAATGCACACTTGACATTCACTCATTCATTCACTGAGGAGGTTATATAATCATCTGTATCATTAATCATGCAGAATGAACAGTGCAGGGGCTGGAATGAGCCGTGTTTATGTCGGCTCTGTTCATGAAGGTTAAAGTGTCTCGATGACTTTCCTCGGTTTTTCAGCTCTTCGGGGAATAATCGCCCAGATAAAGCGTATGTTTTCATATCTGAATTAACGAATGGGAAGTTAAACGACTGCACGAGGTTTACATTCGCGAATCGACAACAAAAAGCAGGAGTTAAAGTTTCCGTGGCGTTATACAACACGCGCTTTCAGAACTTGCGTAAGTGCGCCAGCAGCGACTCCGTGCGGCCAAGCGGCGCTACTGCAGCGCTCCCGCCAGAATACATATTAAACACATGATAACCAGTGTTGGGGAAAGTTACATTTAAAAGTAATGTGTTACAATATTGCGTTACTCCCTAAAAAGTAACTAATTACGTTACTTAGTTACTTTTATGGAAAGTAATGTTACATTACTTTTGCGTTACTTTCACGTTACTTTTTAAATATGAGCAGGGCCTGATTGTTTGTTTTTAATACAATACGTTACATTTAGACGTTATTTGCGTCACGTTAAAAGCCTTTCACGCATAAAGTTTGAATAAACCTCAGACTGAAGGACGAGTAAATCACGTCTGTACAGAAGAACACACAGAAAGCCTGATTATCAACACTCTTCAGTTTTTTAAAATAAATACAATGTGTAGTATTATCTAAAGTATGTTGATATATTAGCCTTATCACAGCATGGTTATAAAGTGTATCATGAATAAACCTCAGAGGTGAAGGACGAGTAAATCACGTCGTACAGAAGAACACAGAAGAAGTTCACACTCTTCACAATATCGGTTAAAAAATGAATTAGAATATTTGTGTTAACATATTTAATTATTGCAGGTTTGCGTTATTCTGAGTTTGCATTTCACTGTTTAATTCATTTTGATGAATCTGAATCTTTTTTTTAATAGTGGGATGAACTGATCATAATACAAAGGTCATCACATTCACATTTAGTCTAGATTAGATCTAATAAGAATGTTCAACGGCGCTCTGTCATCAATAAATGGAGAAATATAACTCAGATATTTTCTTGTGTTAACATATTTCAAAAAGTAATTATTACATTACTAGTTCTTGAAAAAAGTACTATATTAGTTTGTAACTCGTGTTACTTGTAATGCGTTACCCCCCCAACAACTGGTGATAACTACGCTTTTAAATATTGATATCATACTGAACATATGCCACTGTATGCGAGTATGTACACACTGGTTCTTGTTATTTAGTCTAGATTAATGTACAGAATAATATTACACGGCGATATCTGTCATAATACCAATGGAGGAAAGGTTTTGTGTTAATAATAGATATTTTCTTGTACATAAATACAAAGTCTAGTCATGCGTTACTTAGCAGACGCTTTTATCCAAAGCGACTTACACTTGAATAAAGTACAACAGTATAGAGCAATGATACACAACTCGTGTTACTTATAATGCGTTACCCCCATACATGGTGTGATTAAATGTACGCTTTTAAATATTTATCATAAAACATATGCCATCTGTATTACATTGAATGTATATTGTGTTGTGTGTCTGTGTGTGTGTGTGGGTGTCTGTGTTCTGTCTTAAAAATGTAGAATAAATTACATATAATAGTACCAATCAAGGTTTTGTGTTATAATATTAGTACATTTACGTCTAGTCATTTAGCAGACGCTTTTATCCAAAGCGACTTACAAAAGAAGACAACAGAAGAGCAATGATACACAAGCGTTATAGCCAATTATTAATGTTATTTAAAAAAAAATTATACATTGAATGTATATTGTGTTGTGTGCGTGTGTGTGTGTGTGCGTGTGTGTGTGTGTGCAGTGGTTCGGGTGAGTTTGTGCAGGAGTGTGTTTCTCAGACAGCAGTCGACGGCCGCAGCAGCGGCGTTTGTCAGCTCAGCCGCTCCAGAGACTCAGGAGAACAGGTACAGCGTCTCCTGAACTCATGAACATCCACTCAATCAGCTCTCACACACGAGCAATCAACCTCTTATTCTCTGCTTCTGTGGAAAACACCTGCTGCGGATGCTGTGGAGCACAAGTGCTCGACGTGCTTTAATACGAGAGTTTTGATGAAGTGAACAACGTTTATCTCCAGAACCTTTCATGTACACATGACACGTTAAAGGATTTTCACATTATCGCTTACTGTTGCGGTATGGGCTTTTAAAAAGTGTTAATTGAAATAAAATATAAATATTAGATTAAAACTTAAAAAAGTCAACAAAAAGTAGAAATGTATTCTTGACAATTAACTAAAATAATTTTATGCAGGAGTATTAAAATGACTAATATATGCAAATTAAAGGTAAAAAACAATTATTATTATATCCACGAAGTACAATTGCTGATATGGGTTTTTGCTTTTCAGTGTTTTTATTGTAATAGAAAATTAATTGAAATATAGCTAAAATAAAATATAAATTGTATATGACTAAACTTAAATGTAAACCAAAATATAAGTGATACATTGGCAACTAACTGAAATAAAATGTAAAACTAAATATATAAAACATTTTATAAAGGTGTTTTAAAAAGGAAAGCTAATATAAGTAAAAGGTTAGCAAATATAAAAAAAGACAAGGATAAAATGACTACAACTTAAACTAAAATATAAAAATAAAAGCTAATTCAAAATATTAATAATCATACTATATACACAACACTAAAGCTTTTTCTCTGAATAATGCAGAATGTATAACTGGATTTGTCTGTTTGTAGCTGTAGGATTTGTCTGTTTGTAGACTGTAGGAGGTTGCAGACTTTAATGCTGCAGATTTGCTTTAAATGCAGAAAAATAGCTTTAAAAGCAGAAAAGACTTTAAATATTTCCTCATCTGGTTGTTAATGTCCTGCTGTTCCTGTGCAGACGTCTCGTCGGGTTTAGTTTAATCTGGACCGGTTTTAATCCAGAACTTCGTCTCAAGAGATCCCCTCGACTCAAAACCGTTGTGTTCGTTTCTTCTGCAGAAAACCCAAAACCGGGATCCTGATGCTGAACATGGGCGGCCCGGAGAAACTGGAAGACGTGCGTGATTTCCTCTTACGGCTCTTCATGGACACGGACCTCATACAGCTCCCAGTGCAGAAGTACGAGCCATGCTTCACAGAAACACCCTGGAGGGATTATAACTGTAAAACAGAAGCCTTGAAATGCCTTTTATAGCTTCTGGTGTGTTTTTATGTCTGTCGCAGTAAACTCGGCCCTTTCATTGCCAAACGACGAACCCCAAAGATCCAAGAGCAGTACAGCAAGATCGGAGGAGGGTCTCCAATCAAAGCCTGGACCACCTTGCAGGGAGAAGGCATGGTCAAACTACTGGACGAGATGTGTCCGGAGACGGGTGAGAGCCAAGGGTTAACGCTAGCATGTGCTCCGAAATAATACAGAAATACAGCGGCAATAAAAAGTAACCCCACAGTACACAAAGCGTACACACACACACCGCGCACACACACACACACAACACACACACGTTGGTTTTTATGGTTTACGGGGACTTTCCATAGGCGTAATGGTTTTTATACTGTACAAACCGTATGTGCTAGCCTACACCTACCCTAACCTAAACTTAGCCTCACAGGAGACGGTGCATTTCTTTTTTCCCTCAAAAAAACACTGTATGATTAATAACGTTTTAAATTATGGGGACAGGCGTGAAAATGTCCTCATAAACACCTTCTCCTTGTAATACCATGTCATACCCATGTCATTATACATTTGTGTCCTCATAAACCACATAAACATGCCCACACACACACACACACACGTTGGTTTTGTATGGTTTACGGGGACACACACACGTACATACACACACACACACACGTAATGGTTTTTATACTGTACACACACGTACGTATGTGCAATTGCACTCACACACCTACACACACAGTACATGTACACACACAGACGGTGCATTTCATTTTCACCGTACCACACACACACACACTGTACACAACACACACACGATTTACATACACCACATGCTTTTACTACATTATGGGACACACTGAACATGTCCACACATAACATACACCTTCTCCTTGTACATACATATGTCATACACACACATGTCATTATACACACACACACGTACACACAATTTGTGTCACGCATAAATCCACATACGCACACACTTACATACACACACACACACACACACACATACACCATACATACATACACACACACACTCACACACACACACACAACACATGCATATACACACACACACACACACATCACACACACACACACACACTCACACATACATACATACACACATACGCATATACACACACACATACACACACACACACATACACACACATACATACATGCACATACATACATGCATATACACACACACTCACACTTACATACATACATACATACACATGCATACATGCGCGCACACACACACACACACACATACATACATGCATACACACACACACACACAGACACAAACATACACCTATCCATCCAAATACACACACACACACACGCTGGACATTCCCCACCTACAATTCCTGCCGGCCCGAGACTCGAACCCACAACCTTTCGATTACGACTCCGACTCTCTAACCATTAGGCCACGACTTCCCTTAACACCGTTAACGCAGGGGCGGGGCTAGTGTTGTCCACCCCACTCCTAGCTGCTACTTCTGTCTCTTTTTTTCTTGATAAGGAGTGCATTTATTCAGTCACAGCAAGTCTTTACGAGCACATCAGACTGGAGACGTTTCAGACGTGCGTCACACGCTTTCACTTCAGCGCCAGGCGCGAGACAAACAAGCGTGGAAACGGTCCTGTGCTCGTAGCGCATGCACAAATGTGCCAGCGCGGGTTGCAGCCTTTATCATTTTCATATCAAAGCATGAAATAAACTACGAGTCATGGTCATTTAAGACATGAATTTACCAAAAAGGCGATTAAAGCTGCCTCAAAACTGTGCATGCATGTAATGTGTTATAATATGAGTTACATTAAGAACATGTCTCTGAAATGGTTTTCAAAACCGTGTCTCCCTCATCGAACACACCCGATTCAACTCGTCCGTTCATTAGCAGAGACTGAAGCGGGTCAGAAAAGGAGAGATGCGTGTCAGATCCGCGTCACGTTCAGCAGCAACGGCTCTTAAATAAATAACAGCCAAAACAAGCTAATAACCATCAAAGAAAACAGGAGGAAATCAACCACGTTTATAGCTTCAAGTATTCATCTGTATTTACAATTTAGTGTTTGATAACTTTATTCAATTTCTTTGTATTTCTGCCGAGGGGCACAGGTAGCTAAATATGACATTTATATTATTATCATATATTATAACGGTTTATGTGAAGGTTGTTTAAAGTTCACTTCAATTAGAAGTTATTTTTAAAATCTAATACAAGTTCAAACTGATAGCTCTTAATTCTAATGTAAAGTTGAATGGCTATAGTCAATGGTTAAATATTAGGGGATATGTTTTATAGGATATCAGTATTAATTAGTATCAGTGATACTGGCCTTCAGTCATAAAAAAGATGACATTAAATAAATAAAAAAATATACTGTCTTTATGTTGTTTGTACTTTAATTTGAAGATTGAATGTGAAATTATTGCAATATAAAAGTATATTTAAAAACTAATGTTAGTTGGGATTAATCGCAATTAATTTGAGAAAAAAAGTGTAATTTTGAAATTACACAAGCATAAGCAAGGAAAAAATTTATAAGAAATATTAAATATAATATAATGAAATATATAAAATATTTATATAATAATAATAATTTTAAAAGTATTTAAAAAAAAATCTAATAATAAATCATGTGAATGACTAATGATTATGTAAATAAATGATTGTAAATTAATAAAAAACACACACACACTTTGCACATGAGGATCCTTCGGGTGCTTGGCATCTGAAAGACAAACATAACCTACCCCTGCATTAGATGACAGAATATCGAAGCGAGCGTTGGATGTGGGATCACGAACGCTTGTTCACACAGAATCAGTCAGATCATAAAATAATCATAGAGTAACAGACAAACGGTCGTCAGTGTCGAGTGCTGATAAAGCCTGGAGAGTGTGTGTGTGTGTGTGTGTGTGTGTGATAGATGAAGCTCAGAGGAGTGTCTCGCACACGCCTGTTACACACACACACACACACACACACACACCTCTGTGTGAGATAGATGAAGCTCAGAGGAGTGTCTCGCACACGCCTGTTACACACACACACACACCTCTGATAAACCAACTTCCTACTTGAGAAGCGCCTTATTCCTCTTTTCATGAGGTTTCTGTTTTTTCTTGCACAAACAAGCTTTGAGTTTCTGTCATTTCATCCCAAAACAGGCTTACAAATTAACACTCCCCAAAACAATTCATAAATAAATAATATAAACCTTAAAAGAAGCCGTAATCAAAAAAATGTAGAACTGTGATCAGCAGTGACCTGCTTATGAAATACTTATGTATGTATAAATAAAAACGAACTGTATGTATAAACTGTTGTGTGTCTGTGTGTGTGCGTGTCTGTCTGTGTCTGTGTGTGTGTGTGTGTGTGTCTGTGTCTGTGTGTGTGTGTGTCTGTGTCTGTGTGTGTTTCTGTGTGTGTGTGTTTCTGTGTCTGTCTGTGTGTGTGTCTGTGCGTGTGTGTGTGTCTGTGCGTGTGTGTGTTTCTGTGTGGTGTGTCTGTCTGTGTGTGTGTGTCTGTCTGTGTCTGTCTGTGTGTGTGTGGTGTGTGTGTGTTTCTGTGTGCGCGTGCAGCTCCTCATAAGTTCTACATCGGTTTCCGGTACGTTCATCCTCTGACGGAGGAGGCCATCGAGCAGATGGAGAAGGATGGAGTGGAGAGAGCCGTGGCCTTCACACAGTACCCACAATACAGCTGCTCCACCACAGGTCACACTCGCTGCTCCTGACATATCTGTGAGCTTAAGCCTTCAAAAGAGTTTAATCCAATCCTCTGTCTGACGTGTGTGTGATCAGGCAGCAGTCTGAACGCCATCTACAGATACTACAGCAGCCGCAGCGACCGGCCCAAGATGCCCTGGAGCGTGATTGACAGGTGGCCGACACACCCACTACTGATCGAGGTAACACACACACACACACACACAGGTGGCCGACACACCCACTACTGATCGAGGTAACACACACACACACACACACACACACACACAGGTGGCCGACACACCCACTACTGATCGAGGTAACACACACACACACACAGGTGGCCGACACACCCACTACTGATCGAGGTAACACACACACACACACACACACACACACACACACACACACACACACACACAGGTGGCCGACACACCCACTACTGATCGAGGTAACACACACACACACACACTACACACACACACACATACACACACACAGGTGTGACTGATCGAGGTAAACACAACACACAGACCCCGCCCCCATCATGTGCACACACAGGCACCATCGAGAGCATCCTGACTAGCTGCATCACGTGGTATGGCGCCTGATGCAACGCGTCCTGCCGCAAGTCCCTTCAACGGATAGTGAGAGCAGCTGAGAACTGATCGTTGGTGTCTCTCTCCCCTCTCTCCAGGACATTTACAGCACCCGACACACCCACTACTGATCGAGGTGATCACCACCACCCGACACACAACTTCTTCAGTCTGCTACCATCAGGTGAGGAGACTGAGGAGTCTCCAAGCACAGACTGATCGAAGACAGCTTCATCCACCAGGCTGTCAGGAAGCTGAACTCCCTCCCGTCCTTGCCCCCTACTGATGTCACCCGACCCACTACTGATGTCACACCGACACACCCACTACTGATCGAGTTCCAGGTACACACCCACCCGAGGTAACACACACACACACACACACACACACTGAGACACACCCACTACTGATCGACTAACACACACACTGACACAGGTCACAACTACTGAAAGGAGGTGCTCCTTGTCACTTTAATAGTCTTGATACGCTCTTTGACACTACACCATTTATATTCTGCACTGTTTGTTTTATTTCACTGATCTGCACATGTGCCTTATGCCACTTTATCCATTTTTTTATATTATTTATTTTATTTTTTATTTTTTTCACTCACAGGTCCTTATCTGTATATTGTAATAGTTGCATTTTGTGTACTGTATGCAAGGTAACATATATATACTATACTACTGTATCGTGTATATGATTTGTACTTGATCGAGGTTCACAGTATTTTTGTGTTCTACTGTATCGAGGCACACAGGTGGCCGACTGATCAAGGCCACAGGTGTACTGATCGAGGTACAGGTGGCCGACACACCCACTACTGATCGAGGTACACAGCTGACTTTGACTTCTGACTTTAAACCAGGACTTTAATCTTAATTATAATAATCAGGTAAGGCTCTTCATCTGTGTTAGCAGTGCATGTGCAGATTTTGAAGATGCTTGTGAAAGAAGTCTCTTTTGCTCACCAAGGCTGCCTTTATTTGATTAAAAATAGTGAAATATTATTACAATTTAAAACAGCTGCTTTCTATGTGAATGTGTTAAACTGTAATTTATTTCTGTGATGCGCAGCTGTATTTTCAGCATCATTACTGCAGTCTTCAGTGTCACATGATCTTCAGAAATCATAATAATATGCTGATTTCTGCTCAAGAAACATTTCTGATTATTATCAATGTTGAAAACAGTCGTGCTGCACAATATTTTTGTGGAAACTGATACATTTAGTTTTTCTGGAATCTTTGAATAGAATGTTTGAAAGAACAGCATTCGATTGAAATAGTAATCTGTTGTTATTATAAATGTCTTTTCTGTCACTTTTGATCGATTTAATGCAGCCTCGAGGAATTAAAAGTATTTATTTATATTAATCATACTGACACTAAACCTTTCAACTCTAGTGTAACTAGCTGATTTTATCAGGTTTTTATTTATTTGCAAATCAATAAGAAATATGAAAATCTTTCAGAATTTGTAAACACATTTTGGATTTTAATTAATATTTGTTATATTTAATTATGTCTGAAAAACATGATATTGGAAGACATTTTCATTGATATTGTTCTTGTTGTTTGATATGAATGAATAATGAAATGTTTAGTCTGTTTGATCTCTAGCAGTGATTCAATCCGCTCTTCCTCGTGTCTTTCAGTGTTTCACTGAACATGTTCGTAATGAGCTGGAGAAGTTTCCTCCGGAGAAGAGAGACGATGTGGTGATTCTGTTCTCGGCTCACTCTCTGCCGCTGTCTGTGAGTCTCAGCACATGATTCATCAGCGTCTGCGTATCTTTAGCCCTCATACGCTGTATGTTATTCATATGTGTAGTGTACGTTTGGACCTGAAGTATTGTTATTTTATAAAACATTGATACATTTATAGTTTAAGTGATTATAATAATATTTTAAACTAAAACCATGTTTTATCTGATCAGCAACTTCTCGTTATCGAGTGCGTGTGAAAATATGTAAATGTTTTGAATGTTACCATGTTATTACTGCATTTGCCACTTTTTTGATTCATTACAAAATTGAGAAATTATTTGAAATTACACATAAACCACACCAAAAGAACTGATACAAAACATTTTTTTTCAATATTGGTGAGACATCTTATTTTAATATTTCATCGTATGACATTTATATAATATGTAATATGAGAATTACCCATAATAAGTTACCATAATTAATGTGATTTAATTAAATTCCTCTGAATTTATAACTCATTATTGCTCAAGTACAGTCTAAATTTATGAAATAAACAAAACAACATGAATATAACTCTGAAAAGTTTTCAAAGTAAATAAATTTGTTTTAATTGCATAAACTTAACTTTCAGATGAAAGTGTTCAATTTTTCATGCTGCAACGGTTCATCAACAGGCGCACATATTCATGATTATCAACTAAATTCACTCCAAAAGTGAGTGAGATATGGGGAAAGGCTAAATATACGGTATTTTAAGTTTTTTGATACTAATATATCTTAATAACCTAATTTTACAAAAGTATTTTTGACTCCTAACGGTACTCCATACATAACTGGGTCCAAAATCCCCCGGGTTATATCTCTTAAAAATAAATCATGAACAAATCTGAAAATATATATCAATGTTTTGACCGTCTTAAAGCATTTGCTAAGTTTTGTTCCCTTACAAAAAATGCCACATTAAAATAAATCTGTGTGAAGATGATCCTGAATGCATCATGAGTGTTGTTCATGGTTTAGAATAAGCAGTAAGAAACATTAATTGTGTGTTTAGGTGGTGAACCGGGGCGATCCGTACCCACAGGAAGTTGGCGCGACGGTTCAGAGGGTGATGGAGCGGTTAGGACACTGTAACCCATACAGACTCGTCTGGCAGTCAAAGGTCACGGTCAGAAATAACCATGTGACCCTGGAGCACAAAACCAGTCGAGTGTATTTGTAGCAATAGCCAACAATACATTGTATGGGTCAAAATTATACATTTTTATTGTATGCCAAAAATCATTAGGATATTAAGTAAAGATCATGTTCCTTGAAGATATTTTTTACCATAAATATATCAAAACTCCAATGTTTGATTAGTAATAAGCATTGCTAAGTACTTCATTCGGACAACTTTAAAGGCGATTTTCTCAATATTTAGTTTTATTACGCTTTCAGATGATGCATACGTCTCAATTTTTTTTTTTTGGACCCGTATGACTGGTTTTGGGGTCCAGGGTCACTTTTTAAAAGTGTAAAATTATGGTTTTATTTAGTTTGTGTGGAAGCGTGGTTTATCATAATGAAGCGCAGCTGGTAAACAGTCCTCTAGTGGTGACGTGCTGCAGCTGCACTCAGATCTCCGCTCGCTGAAGGTGATCTGTGTCCCTGCCGGGCTCCTGTAGGTGGGGCCGATGCCGTGGCTGGGGCCGCAGACTGATGAGGTCATCAAGGGCCTCTGTCAGCGCGGGAAGAAGAACCTGCTGCTGGTGCCCATCGCTTTCACCAGCGACCACATCGAAACGCTGCACGAGCTCGACATCGAGTACTCGCAGATCCTCGGGGAAGAGGTGCGTGTCTGTTTGCTGCTTTAACTACTTCAAATTAAGAGTCCTGTTACATAATTCAATCAAGTGACTTATATAATATAAAGTGGTCAACAGTTAAACTATATTTAAAAAATATTATATATATATAATATATTGTATTGTATATTTTCATTATTATAATATATTTAGAATAATATTGTTTACATTTATGCATTTGACCGACGCTTTTATCCAAAGCATCTTACATTTCATTCTATTTGTTTTTAATGCATTCTACTGCATATTGTTTTTCCTACTGATCAGACCCATTATACAAAAAAATATAATAATATAAAAAATATATGTTTTATTCCCTATACAGCACGGCTATGACCGCTTCACCCAAAGGTTCTGTGTAACACACTTAGCAACCACCCTTAGCAACATAAACAACCACTAATATAGCATCAAAACAGAATTAACTGTTTATTTATTTAATGAAGTATGAGTGACCCCTGCTGGCGTTATGTTGCATCTTTCGTCTTTAATTTTGAGACCCCGCCCGAACTTACTTCAAAAAAGTAACATTTCAATACATATATTTTTGGTTTTAATATTTTTTTATTGTGTGGCAACCGTTTTATAAAAGCAATAAGGTACTTGAGGCCGTGCTGTATCGTGAATAAATCAATGAATCAATCGTGGTTTATTCAAGATACAGCACGGCCTCGAGTACCTTATTGCATATATACACAGTGCACGCATTACAAGTAATGGTTACGTAATAATATTACTTTTTTCAAGTAACTAGTAAAGTAACGCATTTATTGATGACAGTGCGCCGTGTGAACATGATACTGTAGATCTAATCTAGACTAAATATGAATGTGTATTAATTCATCCCACTCGCAAAAAACAGATTCAGTATTCATCAAAATGAATTAAAACAGTGAAATGCAAACTCAGAATATGACGCAAACCTGCAATAATTAAATATGTTAAACAACACAAATATATCTAATCTCATTTTATTAACCGATGTGTTTGCTGCTGACCTTTGATGATCAGTTCAATCATACTAATAAGCAAAAATGACTTTAGATAAACTAACATTGTTGTTTTATTGCTGAAGAGTGTTGAACTTCTCCTGTGTTCTTCTGTACAGACGTGATTTACTCGTCCTTCAGTCTGAGGTTTATTCATTACACTTTATGCTGTGAAAGGCTTTTATATTTGCTATAAATATAACTTATTGTATTAAAAACAAACAATCAAGCCCTGCTCATATTTAAAAAGTAACGTAACGCATTACTTTCCATAACAAGTAACTAAGTATCGTAATTAGTTACTTTTTTAGGGAGTAACGCAATATTGTAACACATTACTTTTAAAAGT
The DNA here is from genome assembly GCA_027422405.1 of Ptychobarbus kaznakovi. Taxonomy (NCBI): domain Eukaryota; kingdom Metazoa; phylum Chordata; class Actinopteri; order Cypriniformes; family Cyprinidae; genus Ptychobarbus; species Ptychobarbus kaznakovi. Next base: position 299,826 of record CM049812.1, on the reverse strand, counting down.
AACTTTCCCCGACACTGTTATATATATACACACACACCACACACACACACACACACACACACACACACACACAGATCAGACACAGACACACACACACACACACACACACGCACGCACACACACACACACACACGATCACACACACAGAGACACACACACACACACACACACAGAGACACACACACAGACACACACACACGCACGCACACACACACAGAGACACACACACACACAAGACACACACACACACACACACACACACAAACACACACACGACACACACACACACACACACACACACACACACGTATATGGGTTTGCTACAGTAAATGACAGAAATCAGTAAATCCGCAGCTGATGTTGTGATGTACTGTCACTGCTGCAGACTGTAGTGTGTACTGTAGGATCGTTGTTTCCCATCACTGCAGTGTTTGTTATTAACGGTGAGCGGAGCGACCTTTGACCTCTGCTCTCATATCTGAAACTCATCGATCAGCGCTTCGCTTCTGAAGAGTGTGAGTGTGTTTCCCAGCCTCATGCGGTGTGTGTGTGTGTGTGTTGTGTGTGTGTGTGTGTGTGTGCGCCCGCCCTGAGGCTAGCATTAGCGTGAGTCTCTTCTGCCGGTTTCTCTCACCTGTCCATCGATCTGTGGCCCCGGGGCCGCAGTCTGCAGCAGGGGTCTGATCTGATCCGGTCTGCAGTAGATTTCTCTCCTCTCTGATCTTCTGGATCTGTGCCGCTTCACGCCGGGCCTTTGTTTGGACTGTGAGAGTATTAGTTAATTGGCTAAAAAATATTAAAATGTCAGACATTTTGAGCAATAACATTACCAGGATTAGTATTGCTAACTATAAATATTCTTGAAGAATAATAAAGATGAACTAAAATAAAATTATATTTTACTGAAAAAATTATATAATATATATTAATATTGATTAGGGGTGTACATAATTTCACATAGTTTTTTTGTGGCCTTTTATATATTATATAATGTATGAAGTTTATCTTATATTATATAATTATTATTTTAACTCTATCTATAATAAAATATATGGAAAATAATTTAAATTCTTCTTTTTAATTAAATTTTTAGACATTAATGTCTGTGTGTTGAGTTATTTTGAGGGACAGTATATTTACACTGTTATACAAGCTGTACACTCACTACTTTACATTGTAGCAAAGAGTCATTTCTTCAGTGTTGTCACATGAAAAGATATAATAAAGTATTTACAAAATGTGAGGGGTGTACTCACTTCTGTGAGATACTCTACTTGATTGTGCAATTAGACACTTTTTAATGAAACATGTAGTTTTCTGTGGTCAATAAAGCAGATGTAATGGGGTTTCTGCAGATGTGCTGTAATGTTGACTGAACTGTGTTTCAGTGCGGCGCGGAGAACATCAGACGAGCCGAGTCTCTGAACGGAAATCCACTGTTCTTCAGGGTAAGAGCAATGGCATGATCATAGCAATGCATTTACCTCATAAACGGTGTTCAATGTTAATCAATTCTCTGTAAAAATGTCTTTAGAATTAGTTAGAGACAATTAAAAGCACTAGTCTTTGGTTGGTTTGTAGTGGAGTTAATGGTGGTTAGTTTTCTGCTGTGTGTTAAACTCATCAGTGTGTGTCTGAGAAATTCACCCGCAGCCCGCTGAGTTTATTAAAACCCCAGAAATCAATCATGACTTCAGCTGACTGCACAGAACACACACACACTCACACACACACACACACACACACACACACTCACACACACACACACTCACACACACACACTCACACACACACACTCACACACACACACACTCACACACACACTCACACACACACACTCACACACACTCACACACACACACACACTCACACACACACACTCACACACACACACACTCACTCACTCTCACACACACACACTCACACACACACACACTCACACACACACACACACACACACACACACACACACACTCACACACACACACTCACTCACTCACACACACACTCACACTCACACACACACACACACTCACACACACACTCACTCACTCACACACACACACACACACACACACACACACACACACTCACACACTCACACACTAGCTCTTGCTGCATCCTAACTGAAAAGTGGTTGATTTGAGCAATCTTGCAATGCATTTCAACAGAGTTTGACATTTGCATGTTGTTAAACTAACGATGCACTAACTCATAAACATAAAATACATACATACAAATATTGGATAAAACAATCGAAATAGAATTACTTAAGATTTCAGGATATAATGTAAATGTAAAAATAAATACAATATATATTTAAGTAATAATTTAATGCACAAATACAAATAATTAAACATGATTACAGTTATATTATGTTTATACGATTACAAAAGATCACACACACACACAACACACACACATATATATATACATACAGTATAATATAAAGGTGCATCTCCAAAAATGTGAATATCGTGAAAGTTTTTATTGTAACATTTCAAAAAGTGAAACTCTCATACATTCTAGATTCATTATATTTATTTTGATGATTCGAGCTAACAGCTCATGAAAGTCAAAAATCCAGTATCTCAAAATATTAGAATATTTCCTAAGATCAATCAAAAAAAGGATTTGCAAAACAGAAAAGTTCTAGTTGTTTAAAGTATGTTGATTTCTGCACTCAATGCTTGGTCGGGACTGCTTTAGCACAAGCTCCAGCATCAGTGATGTGTGGCATGGAAGCGATCAGTCTGTGGCGCTGATGAGGAACTATTGAGTCTTCAGCTCGTCTGGATTGTTGGATCCACCGTTTCTCATCTTTCTCTTGAAAATATCCCATAGATCCCAGATGGGCTTCAGGTCAGGCATGTTGGCTGGCCAATCAAGCACAGTAATATCATGGTCAGCAACCCACTTGGAAGTGGTTTTGGCAGTGTGGGCAGGTGCTAAAGTCCTGCTGGAAAAGGAAATCACCATCTCATAAAGCTTGTCAGCAGATGGAAGCATAAAGTGCTCCAAAGTCTCCTGGTAGACGGCTGCATTGACTGTGGACTTGATAAAACACAGTGGACCAACACCAGCAGACGTCACGGCAGTCCAAATCATCACTGACTGTGGAAACTTCACACTGGACTTCAAGAACATGGATTCTGTGTCTCTCCACTCTTCCTCCAGACTCTGGGACCTTGATTTACAAATGAAATGCAAAATTTACTTTCATCTGAAAAGAGGACTTTGGACCACTGAGCAACAGTCCAGTTCTTCTTCTCCTTAGCCCAGGTAAGATGCTTCTGACGATGTTTCTGTTTCAGAAGTGGCTTGGTAGCTCTTTTCCTGAAGATGTCTGAGCGTGGTGACTCTTGATGCACTGACTCCAGCTTCAGGTCACTCCTTGTGAAGCTCTCCCAAGTGTTTGAATCGGCTTTGCTTGACAGTATTCTCAAGCTTGCGGTCATCCCTGTTGCTTGTGCACATTTTCCTCCTTCCAGTCAACTTTGCATTTAATATGCTTTGATACAGCACTCCTTGAACAGCCCCCCCTTTCAGTAATGACCCTCTGTGACTTACTCTCTTTGTGGAGGGTGTCAATGATCGTCTTCTGGACCATTGCCAAGTCAGCAGTGTTCCCCATTATTGTGCTTTCAAAGAACAAGAGATACCCACAATTTATACTGTATGGATGGTCATTTATTGAAACACAAATGTAAATATTCTAATATTTTGAGATACTGATTTTTGACTTTCATGAGCTGTAAGCTCATCAAAATTAAAACAAAAAACTTTTCAAATGTTTTACTTTACATGTAATGAATCTAGAATATATGAAAGTTTCACTTTTTGAAATAAGTTACAATAAAAAAAAGAACTTTTTCACGATATTCAAATTTTTGTATGTATTGTGTATGTAATGTGTGGGTGCACGTATGTGTGTGTGTATATATATATTTATTTTTTTAATTGGGTAAAACAATTATAATTATTTTAAAATAGTTTTATAATGTGATATAATTTTTTTAGATTAAAATTTAACCATCTTTAATTTTTTTCTCAGCTTGTTGCAATGCATTCTGGTATTATTTTCTCTGTTAAATCAAGGCATCTTAGAAGCGGGCATCATGTTGCGTCCTACCTTGCTGACCATCCTTCACACTGATGGTGTAGGGTGCTGTCTATGTAGTGTTCTCACTAGGTGTCTCTCTCTCAGGCGCTGGCGGATCTGGTTCAGACCCATCTGAAGTCCAACAAGCCGTGTTCCCGTCAGCTCTCCCTCCGCTGTCCGCTCTGCGTCAACCCCACCTGCGCTCAGACCAAGGCCTTCTTCGCCAGCCAGAAGCCCTGACCTCTGACCTTTCAGCAGCCGTGAACCCGGTGGCAGCGCTGGACTCTAGGTTAGCTTGAACCCGTGCGGCTCGGAGGGTAAAGCCGGTGCACGAGGGTGATTTAAAAGTCAAAAGTGCCGCCCTCATTGAAAACAAATGCAGTTTTACACCGGCTTACATTCCAACCGTATACATCAGAAAACATCCGCATCCTCTTCGCCTTTTTTAGTTTCCCTCTTCGTCTTTCTGTCCAGATTTTTTCTTGCATGTGATTTGAGAACGCTTGTGTCTTCCCTTAAAAAAATGAAATGCAGTCCAAAAAAAAAAATCTTAAAGCAAAAGCAGTCAGCATGGAACAAATAACACATTTCCAGTGCAAATGGCAAATAAACACGGTGCTAAAGTTGTGTGCATCAGATCGGCTTAAAATAAATCCTTCACATTCATTCTTTCAAAGCTGTATGACTTTATTTCTTCTGTGGAAATGTTGTTGAAAAGCTTCGAAACGTACAAAAGCACCATTAAAGTGTCATATGACTTCAGAAGAGCTTCAGTTCAGTGTAAAGTGCAGTCATATAAAGATATATATTAATAACACACACATATATCACATCATACACATCATATATATATATTTATATATCACACACATGTATATATGTCTCCAATAATAAGATGAGATATATGCATGACTGAAGATGATCGCAAACAGTAGAGATGCATGTGATTCCAGAGAGATGTTTCTGGAGTTAGAAGAGTGTTCAGGAAGGTGAAAGTGAGGAGTTCTGTGAAAGTAAAAGATCCAGGAAACAAGATTTGATCCACTCATCTGGAGATTCTGACATGATTTGATGGAAATCCAGTGAAGCTGAGCTGATCTTCAGTCCCAGAGTTCTGAGTGATCAAATTCAGTCCAGAAAGAGTTCATCTGGAGATATTCTGACGCTTACTTGATCAAATTCAGTCCAGATTTGACCCAGAAACACACTGAAGCAGCAGCTGAAGCTGGACGTTTGTACAGTTACACTAAAAGAGCAAAGTTTTGATCGTTTAGTGGCTTTTGCGTATTAAATATGAGGGTTCAGCATCTCATTTCATGCTCCACAGAGGAATGAAAGTCTCACAGGTTTGATGACAGAAGGTCATTGACCTCTGACCCCTGCGGTTCCGCTCTCATGTGCCTCTTCGTCTCTGCTCGGAGCACTCGATCTCTCGCGCCTTCAGCCCGTGATGTGTGTGATTACAAACGTCTTCAGCATCTTTTGCCAAGGAGTCACATGATCTAGAAATGCTTTTGTCTTCCATTTCCTGTACGAGAGCCCTTGTTTTATCATCATGTGTTTCTCTCGCTCTGTCACAGGTCTGTTCTTTTGAGGTGAATCTAAAATCAAAAACATGTCCATGCCATTTTTCACCCAAAAAAATAAATGTCAATAAATAGAAATTAATACAATTTAAAAATATATAATTATCAAGTATATAATTTGTGTGAGAGAAAGAAATTACACCTTATTTTAGGACCAGTAAGAATTATTTAATATTTCCATGAACATTAAATGCATTTACTCTCATAATTTCACAACTGTTTTTAATTTTTTCTTTTAATTGTTGATAAGTCACAATTAAAAATGAAAGGCATTACGAAAAAATACTGTTATGATGTATAAGTGCTTTACAACTGAAAATTATATATTGATATTTGATGTGTGTAATATATATATTAGGTTTCTTCATATGTAAATGCTACATACATTGAAATATTACTTACATGTAAAATATTACAACACACACACACACGTGTATATATATGTGTGTGGGTGTGTGTATATATATACATATATAGTTTTCTGTATGCTAAATGCAATTGCTTATTTCTTTTGTATGTTTTTGACGTGAAATATGAGCTGGACGTGTTGTTGATGGGTCGGTGAGATTTGCTCTCGTAGCTCATGCTGCTGTTGATTAAGTGCAGAAAGATTGGCTGGACGTGTTGTTGATGGGTCGGTGAGATTTGCTCTCTGGAGGAATAGCTCATGCTGCTGTTGATTAGAGTGCAGAAGAAAGAATTGCGCGAATGAACCTGTCTCTGCTCATAAATAAATACAATTATAATACTACATCGTTTTATACACACACATGCATGTGTGTGTGTGTGTGTGTGTGTATATTATAATTAGATATTATGAGTTATAACTTATAATTAGAAATTGTTTTTTCAATCTGTTATTATGAGTCTGCACAAGACAAGTGTGTATTTATTGCATCCAAAATAAATGTTTGTTTTCATAATCATTATATATTACATTTACATGTATGCATTTAAGAAATATATGTAATTTATATTTATAATATACATTTTATATATATATCTATATATATGAAATATTTCTTAAACCTATACATCTGTGTGTGCATGTACATATAAATATAATAATTATCTTAGCACAAACTTTTAATTTGGATGCAATCAATTCATTGTAATTAATTGATTTGACAGCCTTATAATAAGCCTACATAATAAAAAGACTCTTGGACCGGGCTGTATACAGCATTTCTTTTCTCTTTCATCATGAGTGTGTTTAGTGGTCTCTCCCACAGATGTGTTTCTAGCTTTGCCTTATTATATTAGCAATTAGGAATATTTGAATGAAAACTAAACGTATGGATAAAGCACTTTGTCTGGGTTTTTTCTCTTATACTTCAGTACTTTAGATTGTAGTCATTCATCTATAAACGTTGTGCATCAACCTTATTACCATTATATTTGAGATTAATAGCTAACTACTCCATAAATACAAAAAAACACTGATTGTGATCACTGAAAAGCAGGTATTTGTAGAAATATTAGCATTAATTTTTTTTCTAAGAGCATTTTTAGCCACAGACCCTGTTGATTTTCCATAGGCATACGTCATGTTGGTGTTTATTGATTTAGATGACAACATGCATTTTCTGGACACTGAATGTGTCTTTCACACCCGTTTGATAGAATGACCCTTTATGTTTCTCTATAATCTTATGATTTGATTTTCTCCGTTAGTCACGTGACTCTGTGTGGAGCTGCAGAAACGCACAACATCACTGCTGTTTGCCGTCCGATCGCTTCATTTCAGACCCGCATCCAAAGAAAATTAGAAACCGTTTACAAGCTTAGAGATATTGTGACGTTCTTGTCATGACCGTTCCCTGCAACGTTTCATTACTGTTATGCATATTAGTATTTCTTGCACTATAAATGTGTTAAATTGTCATGACAGTAATGTCACAATACAAAAAAATTTTTTATGCAATATATAATTTTTTTGGGTGGTGTTGATTATGAAGTTCATCTGTATAAATCTGACTGATGCATGTTTTTCTGCTTGTTCTGATGCTCATCTGCCATATTAATAATTCTCTTCATCTTTCACTGAAAACACAGACTCTATTATTAATGAAGAAAATCACTTCATCTTCAACGCAGAATTCAATGCTTCCAAGAAAGACTTTCCCTCAAGTCTCCGTCTCAACATCATCCAGAAACAAATCTTCATGTAGTTCTTGTGTTTCAGTTATAATCATCATATTTGAGAGTCTGGGCTTCTGATTGGTTATTGGTGTGATTATGTAGTTTGTATGGATATAACCGAGCAGCTGTCTGAAATTATGAAACGTAGTATTAAACACTGAGGGCAGAGATGAGTGAATCGTGTCCATATCTAAGATCTGTGCTTGTGTGATTTATTGGAAATAAATATAATTGTTGCAAATTCATCAGTTTAAATGTCTTCTGTCTCGAAACCACTAAAAACTAAATTATTTAAAATAAAGCAAATGTATTAAAATTACAAATTAAAAAATAATAAATTTTATTTCAGGTAGTTGTCAAAGCAACATTTATTTTTTAACTTGATATGCTTAATCTGAAATAAAAATGTAATAAATGTAGATTAATACAAAAAAACTAATAAAATTATGTAAACACCAAAATTACTAAAACTCTAATTAAAATGAAAACGAAGCTGTAAAATGTCAAAATAAAAAGAAAGTGTCTCGTGTAATATTTGTAACAATAAAATACGGAGGCATTTTTAGAGAAAAAAGTCTCATATACGCAGATGTTAAAATATTTTTCAGATATATAGTCAAACAGCATTTGTTCACTTTAATCACAAATAAATACAAAAAATCATATTACAAGCATCTGTATCTGCTACTAAACTAACACTGAAATAAAAAATGAATATTTATTTATTTTAAAACGAATGTTTAAAATCAACCAATAAAATTACTTGTGCTGTCAAATCGATTAATCGTGATTAATCGCATCCAAAATAAGTGTGCGGTTAAACAATATATATGTGTGTGTGTACTGTATATATTTATGTATATAAATGCACACTCATACATTTATATATTTAAGAAATATTCACATATATATATATGTAGGAGTATGCATTTATATATAAATATACACAGTACACTCACATATATATTATTTAACCGCACACTTTTATTTTGGATGCGATTAATCACAATTAATCGATTTGACAGCAATAAAAATTACTATTATTCAATTAACGAATATTTCATAAGGACATTTTTTTTTTTATCTTTCGAAGAAGAACCCAGTTGAGAACTGCTGTGACTTTTTAACTGATTTGTCAAGTGTTTATTGTTTCTTGGTGCGTTCGACACGGCGTGAGCTTGAGTTGGGTTTGAGCGTGAATCTTCTGATTTCTGTGCCCTTTTGCAGCTGTTTTAACATGAAGCTCTTCAATGGCAGCTGTCATTGTGAGGACCAGCATCTCTGAATGTCACTCTTTATCTGACGGCCCTGATCCTCCTCACAAGTGATGGAGACTAATGTCAGCCGATAAGACACAAACATGAGCGGCTGTCGACCAGCAGAGATCCAGAGAAAGTGTTCGACACAAATCACCAATACCAGAGGATATCTGACGTTCGTGTGTTAGTGGAGGGTTATGGGTACAACTATACTATAGACTTGTGATTAAGTATTAAATAGAAAGTTTTAAGGTTTTACGTGAATTAAGGTTTTGGTCTTTGCTTCAGTTTAATTCTTAACACATTCTCTCTATGTGCATTCACGTTAGTAAAATTTTTATGCTTTTGAAAGTCTTACCAAGGCTGTTTACTTGATACAGCAAATATAGTAAACATTTTGAAATATTATTACAGTTTAAAATAGCTGTTATCTGTCATAGGTTCACTCGACGCTGCTATGACTCATTGGGAACGCACTCTGGGTGTGCCGATAAGCACTTATAAGCACAATTTCACGCCAATTGTCTATGGTGCGGACTGTCGGATACGTTCTTACGTCACCATCCTTACTGGCGAACGCGCCATGTGCTCCTCAGATTTCCTGGCCATATTAGCCCTTCTGTTTCAGTTTTTCTGGCCCGATATTCAGACTGTTTTTCGCTGAGCTTCTTCATTTGCACTTCGGCAACTGCAATTGTGGAACGATGTTCTCCTCGCGGTGGAGTGCATGGATTTTTGTCACCGCCAGCCGCCGTGTTCTCGCTTCAATCACGAGCGACGACCCGCATGGTAAGCGTGTTAACTTTATGTTTGGGCTGTCACACACGTGATGCGGTTTACGGCGCTTCTAAATGTATATTCTGTTCAAGTTCCATCTTTCCCCGTCGCGCTCCGGAAGCGGCCTAGGCCCTCCGTGAATCCGCGGCCTGGGGTTCGGATGTTGAGCTCGCCCTTTCTCTCCCTTTGTCGCCTGAGCCAGCATGCGTGGATTCGCGGGACTTCTCTTAATGATTGTTATGCTCTAGCCCGGAGGCACGCTAAACGATTTCTTCCGGGCTAGAAAAATCTTTGTACACCGCGGCATCCGACTGATTTCGGGCCTGCTTCAGCCGATGCTCTCCCACCTAGCGACCAGGAAGCGCGGCCTTCCGCGGCCTACTCAGAGCTTATAGACGTGCTGGAAACGTGCCTCATGGAAGCCCTCTATTAATTGGCCCCTCGCGAATCCCAGTTGTCTAAACTCGACGAGCGGTTGCTGAGCGGCCTAATTTGGCGTTTACAAATTACAGACCGCTCGTTCTGTCAGGACCACTATCATCAAAGATGATTGACAATTAGCATATAGTTTGGATTCCGTTCTGGGCAAGAACTCCCTTCGCTCCACGCACCCTGAGCGCCCCCCCCCCCCCCCCAGGTAAACAGAAAGGACCCTACAGATTGATAAAGTTTAGATTTTTTGTCCGATTCAAAAGAGAATCAGAAGGCTTATTCCTGACTGACAGAGGAGGAGCTGGGGATGGAGGAGGGTAATTGCTATTCAGCAATGCGAGAACTGCTGATAATACTGACGACCTTATATATGGATGCTTAGATGGGTGTCACATTCCTATAGATAGATGGGTTTTAGCTGAGAGTCAGCTGATGCGAGCTTGACTAACGTGACCTGCCAGAACTAACACTACGCTCGATTTTTGCTAGCTTTTATATTGCAAAAAAAAGACGAGAGATCAGTCTGCCAGTGTTCCAGGGCGCAGCGGTCTCCAGCGAGCACTTCTCTCAGTCTCTCCCGCCCGGAAACGTAGCGGAACTGAGAGGCTTACCACCCCTTCGGGGGTCTCTAGAGCAGCTGGTTCGGCCGTCTCCTGCTGGTCCTTCGCTCCAGGGCACCGAGTTAGCAGCTCTCGCTACAGAGAGTTTGAGGCCTTCGCTCACCGGAGCATGAGGAAACTGTACGCCCTGAAGTGGAAGTTTCACTTCATGGTGCGGAGATCGCCTGGCGTTATTGGTGTACCGCGCCCCTCTTGGTCGCCTTTCAGTGAGCAGACACCCCTTGATACACGTTTCCTCCAGAGGCTGAGGCCTCCGTCCAGAGAGCTATGCTATGGGGTGGATCAGGATGCTATTCCATAGCCTCGAGTCCTCTAATCTCCCCTCTTCTTGGGGGTCAAGACTCACTTCTCAGAAGTTGGCCTTCGGGACGCAGGCCCACTTTAGCTTTGGTGCTGGATGCCGTGTCTTGCCACGTCGAAGCACAGAATTTGTCACGGGGTGAGGGAAGCTATTTCGCTGGTTTACGAGGTGCGTGGTCTTCACCTCTCAGCGTTTGGGCACACTCTACAGGAGTGTGGTTTCCTCTCAAGCTCCCTTTAGGGTAGTCCTCCTAGACGATATTTGTATGGCGGCAGCTCACTTTTATCAGGTTTTATAACTTGGATCTTGACATGGCTCCTGGTTTCTGGTTCTTGTCCGTTTGAACCAGCCATAGATGCTATCTGGTTCTTCATCGGGCCAGATACGTCAGTGCTTAGCTTGACGAGTTTGGTATATCGTTCCCAATGTGTCATAACTATGTCCGCTGCCAAGCTCCTCAAGCTGCCAACAAGTGGCCTTTTTCGGCAGAGAAATCTGAGGAGCAGACGTCGAGGACGGCATCCACGCCATCAGACAATACTTTTATTCTATAAGGGCTTCAGACAACCGGCACACCCAGAGGCTTCCCAATGCGTCATAGCTATGCAGCGTCGAGTGAACTATGAAAGAGAACATGGGTTATGTAAGTAACCCGAGACATTTTCTATGTGAATATCTGTTAAACTGTAATTTATTTCTGTGATCAAAGCTGTATTTTCAGCATCATTACTCCAGTCTTCAGAGTCACATGATCTTCAGAAATCATTATAATATACTGATTTACTGCTCAAGAAACATTTCTGATTATTATCAATGTTGAACACAGTTGTGCTGCCCAATATTTTTGTGGAAACTGATACATTTTATTTTCAGGATTCACAGATGAATAGAAAGTGCAAAAGAACAGCATTTATTTGAAATAGAAATCTTTTGAAACATTATACATTTACTTTTCATAAAAATTAAGCTACAATTTGCACGCATTACTGCTCTCAAATTTTTAACAATAATTTTCCCTAAGGGAAAAAAAGTTTAATTTGTTGAATGAAAATGTAAAAAGAAATTAAAATCTGCACATATTACAACTAACTTTCTTGAAGTTGGATTTTTTTTTTATTTGGGGAATGAAAATGTAAAAAAAAAATTGCATACATTAATTATTCCAGTTTTTTTAACAAGCTTAAAAACAATTATGCTTTATTTTTTTTACATTTTCATTTAACAATTGTAAGTTAAAATTTGCACACATTAAACTTTTTTTTTTTTTTTTAACAGTAACTTTGCTTATTGACCTCAACATAATGAACCATAGTGTAATTCAAATGTAGAATGTCAAATTGTACATTTCTTTAATTTTTTCAATAGTGTTGAAGATGAAGACTTGTGTTTCTTTTTGTGTTTAGTCGATCCTGGTGATAGCATTGTGTGAAAATCACTGAACTCAGAATCACATTCACTGAAGTGTGACAAGTATATACTGTATATAATATACTGTATTTAAAAAAATATATTTTAGCTTCTGCCGTATGGTTTTTGTTCTGCAAAAGACCCTAAAGGTTGAAATCAGGATTGTTCTTCAGTAAAGAAAAGACACAGTTTTTAACATGAATGAATTACAGTCATTTATTGAAGAGCATTGAGCGCAACACTACCATCTGATGATAGTGACCGAAAGAAACCCGAGAAAATCAACACAAATGAACCCTGTGAGCGTGACGCAGACAGAAACACTGATGCCTCGAGCGATGGACGGATGTAATGCGGTAAAAGATCAGCGCACAAACACACAGATGTGCTGGAAGAAAACCGGCTTTGACTTTCATAAGTCAGAGAATCTCAGAAACAGTCGACAATGACAACACTGAGTTTGTAGCTTTTGTAGCATTGTTTCTTTTTTTCTTGCTTTTTTATTTTTTATTCAAACACAGATATTAATATTGCACAGATGAGAGGCTCAAATACTATTTGGTCAATCCCACCTGATCATTAGAGTTACACTGGAAGAGTTCGGATGATCATCGGCTGATCAGATCCTGACATGAGAATCAATCAAACATCAAAACAGATCCAAAAGCTTCTTCTCAACGGTTTCCATTAGAAATAAACCTGATTGGGATTTGTGTAATGTTTGAATTTGGATGTTAATCTTAGGTAAAAATTTACACACATTAAGGGTTTTACTTTTTTAACAATAACTTTTCTTCTTTCAAAAAATAATGAAAAATGAATATGTAAAACAAACAAAAAGTTAACATTTGCACACATTAATGTTTTGACATTTAAATCAACTTTTCCTCTTGAAACTTGAAAAAAAAAAAAAAAAAAAGTCAAACAAAATTCTTTAAATTTAGCAGACATTAATGGGTTCAATTTTCAAATACACTTTTTTCTTGAAGCTTTAAAAAAAAAAAAAATTGAAAAAATTGTTGAATGAAAATATAAAAACCAAATTAACATTTTTATTAACTTTTCTTGAACAAAAAATGGTTCTGCATTTGTTGAATGAATTTTTTTTTGTTTAAGTTAAAATATGCACACATTAATGGTTTAACTTAAAACTCTCCAAAAAAAAATAATTAAACTGTAAAAACTAAAAAGTAAACAATGGTTTCAAATTTTGTTTTGTGAAAATTTTAAATTTAAGACTCATTCAACAAATGAAAAACTTTTTGTGAAGAAGTTTGAAAATAGTTTTATTTATTACATGAAAATAATAAAATTTCGAAACCCCATTTAGTTCCCTTCATAATGAATTGAACTAAAAACGGTCAAATATGCTTTCAAACTGTGTAAAACTATGTTTGATTATTCAGTGTCCATTATCGTGAATAAAAAATAGGCTACTATCAATAATCAATGCTTCAAATGACTAAAGTCTGAAATTTCAGACAATGCAAAAATGACATTTACATCATGAGACTGGTTTTATAGTGATTGATGAAACATGGTTTAGGAATAAAATCACTTGTTCGCTTTATTTATGATCAAACATTTTGTGGAAGAACATGAACTTTGAATGTTTCAAAGACGTTGATCATGAATGCAAAACTAAAATTTGATCTCAATTTTCTCTCGTGATTTCCAACAACAAAAATCAATTTTTACATGAACATGATTCAACAAATGAACAAAAACGATGAAACTGAAAAAGACAAGAATCCGTTTCCAATCTATTTTCAATTTGAATAAAAAAAGCAGATCTTTGGAATACAGTCCATAATATACCGCGGTCGTGTTTGACGAGCGGTTCACCGTTACATCGTTACATACGCGATCTTTGGATTCCCTTCATATGAAAACACTCAGTTAAACAACTCCTGAAACGTCTGTGAGTCAGTTCTCAAAGTGTTCTTTACATAAGTAGTAGATTGTCTGGTACATTTCAACTCTTTGAGGACATTCCATGTTTAGTTGTTGTATTTTTGGACAGGATTGGTGTTGTAGATGCATTTAGAGCATAACGATTCGGTAAAACGTCCAATTTGGGAGTCAAACAAACACTGACTCATGTCCCAATACAGATGATGGGTTTCAATACAGATGATGGGTTTCAATACAGATGATGGGTTTCAATACAGATGATGGGTTTCTGTTCGTGAGAATGAAAGATTAAAGTCACCGTGCACTCGATCAGGGGTGCGTTTCCCAAAAACAACTATGGTTGCAAGTTCCGTCGTTACCAATAGAGTTCAATGGAACTAACGACCATAGTTAGCTAACGATGCTTTTGGGAAACGCAGCCCAGAACGATTTGTTCGGTCGTTTTAAGCCAATTCGTCCGATTGGCTTCCGCCAAGTTTCACGCAGCTACAATCTTAAACCGAACCGATCAAGTGCACGATGTTTCTATACTGAACTCTTCAAGAATTCGATCAGGCCGACATGCAAATAAAATGAGGCTCAGTTAAAACAAAACGAGACGGATCCAAACTCAAAAGCATCACACGCTAGTCCGTAAAGATACTCATGCATAAATCAAGGCTACGGCATTGGATGACGGCAGCAATGCTATGTTTTCACACGCAACGAGATAATGAATGGTGTAAATGAAATCGAAGCTGTACAACCGACTGAAAACTGTAAACCCGAGGCTCATTCTAACAACCAACCATTCCCGGTCCAAAAATAATATCCTTCTTAACAATATGAGCCACCCTTCACAAAAATAAAGTCATGGAAAAAAAACAAAAGAAGTTGCACCACAAAACATTGTGAAAGTTGTCACATTAACAAGAGAGAAAAAGACAAGCATTGTGTTTTTTTGGTAAGCGAACCTCAGCTATTACAAAAAAAATCACAACTCAAGATGTATAAAGCTTTTTTTTTTCTTGGTTTGTCTTAAGTCACAGTTACTAAAAAATAAGAGTAAGTGAATAATTTAATACATACGCTATAATAACAATACCCTAACACTATCTTCTATGAGGTATATCCGAGAAAAATTTGGTAAGAAAAGCACGGTCTGCGCCCTCGACATGCCTCGGGGGTTTCTTTTCTTATTTAAAGCTTTGCAACCATTCAAAAGTAAAGTCTAGAAAGCCTTTGGTATATAGTTAGTTTTTTGTTCTTTGCAGGATTGCACCATGAAAACCGCTGAGGTACTAACAGAAGAAGAAACAGAGAAGTCAAAACTTCGCTTTGGTTCAAGCAAGGCACTCATCCAACAATATCTCATACTTTGCAACAAAAGCGCGCTCTACGTCTTTGTCGAGGTGGACAAAATATCACTTGGGATGGAGACTGAAGAGAATCTGTTTTTGGTTTAATCAATGCAATGATCGGATTTCATCCACGTCATAAATACGGAATCAACACTAAGAATATTGACCTGATGACCTTCCGATCGATACGTGACACGCTCGCGTCCCTGTTAACAGATGCTGTTTTTTCACAAGCAAATGTGTTAAATTTGCAACAGGACTGAATGATGTACGACCTGCAGCAGAGCGGATCAATACGATCCCATCTGCCGGTTGTGTTGCGTCTTTAGCCGTGTTTTCCTGAAAGCCGTCCCTACCGAGTCCCTTCGGTCTGCTATGAGATGATTGGATTTAGTCTTTGGTTTTAAGAGTTCGTCCATCGTGCACAGAAACACCAACATTGTTTTTACAGAATGGATTTTGGAGAAAGAAAATACTCAATAGTCTACTGCGCTCCTTTCAAAGTCAAATGGGATATTTTTAACTTGAGGTTTGCTAGACAGGTTTTATCATCACGTGATTGAAGAGCTTTGACTAATTCATATAGGCTACTTTATTTGCTTAAACGTTTATCATAATTATCTATAACACAAATTTGTGGAGTTGTGAATTTCAGCAAGTCCGAATTGGAATTTTATTGCACTTAAAAAAGCTGTATAAATGATTCTTTGGAGTATGTTTTAAACACTAATTATATAATTCAATTTGTTACTAGTTTCTTTGTAAATGCAATTTCTCAGTAAAAAAAATTTTTCTACATCACATTTCTTTAACGCCAAATTTACACTGTAAATATGGCACAGAAGCGCTTCTGAGGTGGCTTTTTGTCATCTTTACACGGATGCTTTAATATTGCTTAGAAGTGGCATAAATGCATTTACATAGCAATTGCACCTTTATATTTGATATTAGGTCTAAGTCTGGCTTTAATGCAGCATTACTGAATTTCTGAGCAGGCATAAAGCAGCCTTAACTCAGCTGTGTAAAGATGCCATAATTGTAGGCAGCATTGGAAATCTCTGCAAAATGCAATACAGCATATGACATAAATGCATTTATGCCACCTCTGAGCAGCATTAGTCTGTGAAGACACCTATAAATGCCACTTCAAAAGCACTTCTGTGCCACTTTTGCAGTATAAATCTGGCATAAGTATTAAAGCTCAGTGCATGCATTGTTCAGCAGCTTTGATGTGCTATCTTTACACAGCTGAGTTAAGGCTGCTTTAAGCCTGGCTAAAATTTAAAGACGCAATGCTGCATAAAAACAGACATAATTATACCTGTATACAGTTGCAATTCAGGTGTAAATTGCATTTATGCCTCCTCTAAGCAGCATTAAACAGTCTGTGTAAAGACAGCTGAGTTAAGGCTGCTCTAAGCCTGCATAAAGTTTAGTGTAAAGGCTAAATTATGCCTGGATACAGTATACAGTTGCAATTACCACGTAAATGCATTTATGCTACCTCTGAGCAGCATTAAACAGTCTGTGTAACGACACTTAAATGCCACTTCAGAGGCGCTTCTGTGCCACTTCTTCAGTGTAAATTTGCAGTATTAAAGCCCAGTGTATGCATCATATTGCATATGCATTTGATATGCTGTCTTTACACAGCTAAGTTAAGGCTTCTCTAAGCCTGCTTATAATTTGCTACACAAAAGCCAGGATTATCCCTGTATACAGTGTAAATGCATTTATGCCACTTCTAAGCAGCATTAAACAGTCTGAGGAAAGTCTCCTAAAAACCACTTCAGAGGCGCTTCTGTGCCACTTTTGCAGTGTATATGTGGCATTAGAGTTACTTTGACTGAAACCATCAAAACTACAAATATCTGAACTTTTCTATTTATTGCGTTTGATTAAAGATTATGGGTAAAGTTCATGTTTCTGTGCAGGATAGGTCTTTGTTAGTGGGTTGGTTTTTGCATCAAGGTCTTTTACGTTTTGACCGGTACGAGGCGATCATAACTAAAATCTACAGCTCGACGCGAGTCCCATCCGCTCCATTGCACTTATTTTTCCGAGGAGAGGAGGAACTGGTGTCTGAAAGAGGAAGAAGAGGAAAAAGAGAGAGTGGCGTTATCAAAATATCCAAAGCATGCCGTCAAGCGCAGACCGTCCTCGAGAAAAAGAAATCTTTGGTATCTTTGGTTTCATCAACACGATTAAAATTACAAATGGAAAATTCAGTGAGGTAGCCTCTGTGGTTCTCACTATAGAGATAGAAAGACTTTTATACACACACACAAGTCAGTTTTGGAAGCAGCTTTTCCTAGTTTTTGTCCTTCTACGAGTGAAGCAATGAACAAACGGTCTCTCAGCATCCGTGGGATTTATCTTTGGTGAGTTCTGCGTTAACATGTGGCCCCGTATACCATCCGGCTGAAACTCGCTGCTCGTCCTTCGACAGAGCGCTGTAATCGATCGCAAATGCCCCTTCATACAGATTGTTTTCATTTGAAAGAAAAGGACAAACAAAACCTAAACTATTTCCATAAAATCTTGACATACGTACACAT
Source organism: Ptychobarbus kaznakovi (assembly GCA_027422405.1). Classification (NCBI taxonomy): domain Eukaryota; kingdom Metazoa; phylum Chordata; class Actinopteri; order Cypriniformes; family Cyprinidae; genus Ptychobarbus; species Ptychobarbus kaznakovi. Next base: position 281,388 of record CM049812.1, on the reverse strand, counting down.
AAATTAAACTAAAACCTGATCGCTAACACATTTCCAGAATTATCTTTCTAAGAAAAATTTAAATCGATTGCTTTTTAAAGTAAAGCTAACTAATAAATTAAGAGGAGCACTGCATCTTTGATGCACTAGTAGTCTTAAATAGTCAATTACATCTAATTAAATACATTAAATAATTAAGAAACGAAACAATAACCTATGCATACTAGTCATAAATAAATACGTCTGATGGTGTCCGACATGCAAAAGAAGTAAATGTAAACTTTGGCAAGCTATTTAGGATAAAAGGGGAAGTTTTTGGCAATTTAAATTAAGTTCAATCATAACAAATATAAATTACATAAATAAATCACATATTGCAAGACCTGGGTAAGACATTGTACAGAGGCATTAGCAAAATATAAGTACTAAGACAAGCAAAGGAAAGCTCTTTGGCCCATGTTCCTAAAGACCTGACTGTCGTGAAGAGCGGATGAAGCTCCAACCAAGTGGTGTTGGAGAATCTTTGGACTAGAAGCTTTTAAAGAGAGAAAGCTAAAGGATAAAGCTATTCGACCTACAGTCTGCAGTTTCCTCTCAACAGATTAAGTGAGCGTTTTTGGCAGATTATTGGCTTTTTAGTTGGAATATGATGGAACCGGCTCTCTCGAACATGGGACTTGGGATTCAACGCTTGGAAAAGAACGTGCATATGTTGGGAAATGATGGATGGATGACGTCTGCATTGGTGGAACTGATCCGTCGTCGGACTACGATGGGATGCGAGCGCAGAACTACAAGGTAATGAGTCGTTCAACTTGGGAAAATGGGGAAAAGTGAGGTTGCATGTGCTTAAAGGTGTTTATCTTTGGTATGCCCATCAGGCTGAGTGACACCTTTAGTTTTAGCTGCAAAATGGATGAAATAAGCCAAACGCTGAACCCTAGACGTCCCATGTTTGGAGAGACGCGCCGCTGCGATCCCCTCCGCGCCGCGCCGGTGCGCCTGAACAGGCGGGGTTGGAAACTGAAGGGAATTGCGGCGGGAGTAACTCTGAATCTTTGGTATTGTAGCTGATGAGGTTTTTGTTGTTCTTTCCATTGTGGTTGAAAAAACTGCATAGGCACACATTAAAAGACAATCTTGTTTTGGTTTTGAGAGACGCATCATTCTCCGTTTTTGCCGTGGGAACAGCTCCGTCGCATTTGAAAACCCTTCCGATCCCATTCTGCTTCCAAAGTCTCCACCGATCCGAGCGCAACAAAGACGACGACTCGGCGTTCCCGCTTTGTCGCCTTTTTTTTTTGGTTATTTTTTTTCTTTGAACAGTTTTCGTTTGCAGAACAGTTAGGTGCAGAAAAAGTTTCTTTGGTGTCGATTTGTCAATAAATAGAAAAAGTCTTTAGTGTCCGTTTTGAGTGATCCAAGCGTAACCCGGGAGAGAAGTGCTTACCGGCTCTGTTTGTCCATCGGTTCAATAATAAATGAGGACGAGGGATGGAATTTGAGATGAGTGTATGAAAGAGAGCTAAAACTACGAGGGAAGGAGTCATGCACACTTTGGGAAAGCTAAATTGGTAGGCATTGGTGTGGAGATTGTCCTCTTAAACTCTTGTAAAGGCCCTGATCACCAATGCCAGTTCACTTGTGTTTGGTTTCTTAGCTTAATACAGTTACAGTCATGACTATATACAGCGATGTGTGTGTGTGTACTTTGCCATGTAATTCATTGAGTGTGTGTTGAGCTCGTGAGATGCTTGTTCTTCGGTCGTATCATCCTGAGTTGTTTTTTAACCATAGAAGAACAATTGGTGTGGTCCAGCCCCTGTTCTATTGCAAATTTAATGTGCTTCAGGATTGTGCTCACAAACCCGGCCGGCCAATAACGGTGTGAGAGATCTCACGTCTGTTGTGCTTTGTGCTTCTGACGGGTTTTTCTAACGCACAGAGGAGAAACCAGGTTCAGTGTGTTCACCTGCGACCCAATGCCTTCTTAAACCTGTGAGTCATGAATCTGACAAAGAACTACATGCAAGTCATATTTCACTCCAACATGCATTCATATTTAGTGAAAATGCATAACCATAAAATTCTGATTACTGTAATAAAAATGACTGTTACAGTAACAATAATTGGCAATGGGAATTTTGGGAATTAGAGAAAATTATTATTATTGTTTCTGTTGTTGTTTAAAAAGCCTGTATGCCAATTACACAGCAAAAAAAAATTTTCTTCCAAAAGTATTTTTGGTTTTCCAGTACAAATATCTAAAAATGCTTGCATCAAGATATATTTATTTTTTCAGAGGAGTTTTGCGTAAAATAATAGTTAATATTATTGTACATTAGTATGTTTTATAATTGCATTTCAAATAATTGTTTTCTCTTTGAATTCAGTTTATTTTTCTAATCCGTTGACAATAAAAAAAAAAAGCAAAACTCTTAATTTTGATAGATTTGTCAGATAAAATCTTAATATTTTTTGTTTCTCAAGTAAATACTATTTGTACTCGAAAAACAAGACATACTACACAATACTCGATTAGCAGTGTAACATATTGCATGAAATGGGACCTGGATGTGTTTTTGTGAGATTCGTCCTTATAAAGTATCGACACACACACACACACACACACACACACACACACACACACAGTCACACACACACACACACACACACACACACACACACACACACACACACACACACACACACACACACACAGTCACACACACACACACACACACACACACACACACACACACACACACACACACACACACACACTTCAGGAAATGAAAAGCAAAGCTAATTCGAGTGGATGCAGATGTGAAATGCAGACCCTTTGGTTTTCTCTTCAGTGTTTTTCCTGACGTTTATCTCTTTGGATGAACAGATCGGTGTGTTTTTGACTGCGACTCGAGCCGGTAAGCAGCTTCTCTCCTCTCGTTGCCCTTCGGAATGATTTTCTCCTCTTAAAAAACTGACCGTCATCCCCCGTGCGGGATCATGCTTTGGTACAAGTGCTGGAGGTGGACGACATGTTGCCCGGACACCCCTCGTCCAGCCATTTGTCCAGGCTGCGTCTGCGGGCGTTCATGAAGAAGTTGCTGACAGTGTTCAGTTCCAGACCCAGCTGCTGCGAGATGGTTATCTGCATCTCTTTGGACGGACGCCTGTTCTCCTTAAAGATGGCCAGAAGTGTTCGCCGCTGCAGGTCTGTGAAAACCAGCCGCGATTTCTTTGGTGTATTGCTCCTGTCTTTGCTCGGGTCCAGCTCTTTTCTTTTGCATGCTTCGGGGGTTTCGTTTGTTAGAAAGGAGACACAAAAGACAGAGAAGAAACACGTTAGAATCAATCACACTTATATTCATGCATTCAGCAAACACTTAAACATGTAATGCAGGGTTCGAACCTACAACCTTTGGATTAGCAGATTAGAATTACATAAAGGAGAAAATACCAAAACAAATAGACCGTGTTATTTATGATTAGCACCAGTGTTATTATAGTATTTTACAAACAGCATTTATTTTTTACATTTTCAGTTTTGGTATTTTTTTTAGTTTTTTATTTCTATTTAGCTTTAATTTACTTTTATTTAAATTTTAGTTCTAGTAATTATGTGTTATGTGATTTTGTGATTTTTATATTTTTTTTGTTTTTTTAAAAGCTATTTTGTTTCAGTTTTAGGCTTAGTAATTGTGCTTTTGTAACTTTTGTTTAATTTTTAAGATTTCTAGCTTAAATTACATTTTATATCAGTTTTAGTTTTAGTAACATTATGTGCAAAAAAATAGTTTTATAGGTTAGTTTTTTATTTCTAGTTTTATTTCTATTTAACTATAATTTTAATAATTTTGTTATTTGCTTGTCATTTTTATATTTCTATTTAGCTTTCATTTATTTTTATTTTAGTATTAAATTGATGTGCTTTTGTCATTTTTGTTAGTTTTTTATTTCTATTTAACTATAATTTATTTTTATCTCAGTTTTAATAATTTTGTTATTTGCTTGTGTCATTTTTATATTTCTATTTAGCTTTCATTTTATTTTAGTATACATTTTAATGTGCTTTTGTCCTTTTTATTTTAGTTTTAGTATTTTTTATATTTAAATTTAGCTTGTGTTTATTTTTTTATTTCAATATTAGTAATTGAATGTGCATCTGTCATTATTTTAAGCTTTAATTGACTTTTATTTAAGTTTTTGTTTTAGCAATGTTCTAGTTATTGCCAAAATGTTTCAGGTTTTCATCTAAAATTCCGTTTGTAGTTTTGGTTTAGTTTGTGGTAAAGTATAACGCCGCTGCATCAGAGCAAAGCTCCCGAGACGCGGTTCAGAAACTCATCTGCTCTGTGATCAGGAGAAAGCTGAAGATGATTTGAGGACGCTAAAGATGCTCTCCAGGTGATTGCTTCTCAGAGTAATTCAGTCCTGTTCACCTGCAGCTGCTGCTTTATTTTTAGGGTCTTTTAATCACAATAGACTCCAGAGAGCAAAAACACATGATCACCCGATAATTACCAGATCAACCAGAGCGAGAACAGTCTGATCTACACCGACAGCATCGCATCAACAGAACAGCATATATAGAGAGAGAGAGAGAGATACATACAGTACACACCAGCACTCTTACTGCAGTCAGTGTGTAAACACTTGATAGATACCGATGACCAGCAACATTTGACAAAATGTACAGTATACAAAGCATATCCCAAAATGCAACTTTTATCTTGCATTTCTAATTCCTTGAATCCTGTACTTATTCCTTCAGGATGTAATATTGTAACTAAATTCTAATGCAGTTGCTTTATATTTTCCATTATGAAACAAAATTGCTCTCAAGATATGAGAATAAACATGCATTATTCTGTTATTTATCTGTTAATCTGCCGTTATTGTGTGTTTGGGCCAAGCAGAAATGATTGCACCAATTTAACAAATATCAAAAAATAAATAAAATAAATATGAATTTAAAATTATAAATTAATCAGAGATCTCTTCCTTGACACGTATTTAATTAGACTGTTACATTTGTTTTGTTTTTTTACACAAAACTGAATTAAAATGCAAGACAATGAAACAAAATAAATTGACGCATTGAAACGAATGCATTAAAAACAACAAATTAGCCAGAGATCTTTTCCTTGACACTTGTTTAATTAGACAATTGTTTTTATTTAAATTCAAATGTAATAAAATGCAATAAAAATTATGCATTAAAATTATGATGAATTAACATCTCTTTTTGACACAGAATTTAATTAGACAACTAAAACTTCATATTTTTTTTTAACTGAATGTAAATGCAAAACAAATGATTTCTGAGATAATAAATGCACACCACTCATGTCATCATCTCTTGTGCTGTTTCTATAAATCATAGGCAGTGCACAGTAATAGTACAGTAAGTGCTCTGCTATATTTCATCACACAGACTCGATGGTAAATACACAAACCGTCCAGCAATTAAAACAGGGCTTATGTGTGGCGTCTGGCTCTATAACTTGTGGTGGTTTATATTTATATACACATATCCAGTATAGCTAAAGAAGTCAATCAATTTAAAACAGCTTTGCTTACAGTATATCTGTAGGATACAGTTTCGTATGAATGTGTATGAAAGTGTTTCTATAGTTTTAATGATTGTGGATTTTGCTGACCTGTGTGAGTTTAAACGCTGCTAAAGCTGAAGCACTTCACATAGATTTCACACAAAACACATCGAGAAGACCAGAAAACTATGATGAATAACTATAAATATAACAGCAGACTGTCCAACTCACAACTCGGTGTGTCTACAAACCATCCACCTTCAAAAAGACTCATATTTTAATATCTTACAGTCCAACAAAAGTCTGAATTAATTCAATACATCTCTAAGAATAGATGAACAGTAAGTTAACCAGCAGAAAGTAAAGGAATATTAAATCTAATGGGACATTTCATGCTATTTTACAGTTACAGTAAAAATCTGGCATTTCCTGTGTGATATTTTCTCATTTAAATAATTACGTTTATTTTTAGTTTTTTATAATCATCTCTGTACATTAGAGTTTTGTGTCACATCTTGTGTTGTTAAATGTTTTAGGGTTGTGTGTGTTACCGTGATGGTGTTTTGTGCACCTGCTATATATTAATACATTCATAAACTTCTTCTCTTTTATATTTTTTATTTATTTATTTATTAGGTGGTTGTCAGTATATTATTAAAGGTACTAAACAGATTTTAGTACTTACATTTTTATTTTAAATCATTTTTGTTTATTTAAAAAAATGAAGTTCAAGCCATAAAATCTAAAATTATTTACAAATATTTACTTTTTATAAAAATATTTTAAATACAGATTTTTAAAAATATATATTTAAATGCATTTCTTTAAAAAAAATATGTTTTAATTAGTTTTTAAAAATGTAAATGTCTATTAAATTATTTTTTATTTCCATTTTATCAAAAGATGAATGAAAATCCTGAATGCTCGACCATAATCACATCACTTCTGCCACAAATCTGCACTGAAGAATCACATGCAACAACTCAAAAACTGTGTGTGTGTGTGTGTGTAAATAATGAAGTGCTGTGCGTGTGCGTGTGCGTGCGTGTGTGCGTGTGTGTGTGTGTGTGCGTGTGTGTGTGTGTGTGCGTGTGTGTGTAATGTCAAGATTTGATTTGATTACTTCTCTGAATTAAGTATGCACAACTGAGCCTGGGCCAGATCAATAGAAATCAGGTTAAGAGCTCAATTGAGTACAAAACTATTATGTAAGAGGAAACGACGGTGTAAATAAAGGCAGACACACGCCAGTGTGGTTTTACACAGTGTGTGTGTGTGTGTGTTTTCATTTCTGCTGCATTCACACCCTCATTACCAGACTTGTTTCTCTTTCACACACACACACACACACACACACACACACACACACACACACACACACACACACACACACACACACACTCACACACACGCACACACACACACACACACACACACACACACACACACTTGTCATGAAATGAAGGCGGCAGCAGGCCAAGTGTAACGAGTGTGAGAAAGCGCAGGTCTTGCACTCAGGCAGAAGTTGCTGAGCGCTGCAGACAGACGTCCAAGAGACTCGCGTGCGTAAACACGACAAAGCCCTCGCCGGCCCCTATCACAGCGCGCTTAAACTAAATATTTGATAAAGACAAAAGCACAGCAGTTTTCCACACTTTGCATGTATAATTGATGCAGAAACAATGGCAGCAGAAACACAGAAGTAAGTGTTTAGGGATCTAAAACTCATTCAGTGCTTTATCCTCAACTTCCATTAACCCATTAAAGCCCAGGGCCCATATTCACAAAACTTAAAGGCTCAAAGGAGCTCATAACTTACAATAGGAGAAAATCTTAAATAATGTCGGTCCTAAATTTAGTAGCCTTCTCCTAAATGTTTGCTCTAAGAGTATTTCACAAAGTGTTTTAGTGCTAAAGTAACTCCTCATATATATCTGTTGCCGGCAATCTGCCTCTGAACGAACACATTTTAGAGACATTTGTCCATAATGAGCTTTTAAACAGGTATCACCTTTGGTTTTGCACATTTTCCTTTGATAATATCCTCGTTTTCATTAATCAGTTGGGTAAGAAGGTGTTTTTTTACGTTTGCATGTATTACTATCACTCGTGATTATTCTACTCTGTTTTATATGCATATTCACTAATTGTTTACGAGAAGCACACGTGTAAGAGGCTGACAATTAGCTGAACACATACTTGTTTAATTGGTGTCACTTAGCCTGCATTTTAAAAATCTGAATGTGGTAACATTTTTATTTTTAAACCTTTATCTCAATATGGCATCATATTATCAAAATGTACAATATTTCTATGAATAAATGTCTCCTCCCTTATCATCCAATCACAGTTATAAATATAAATGCAATACAATATCAATATGTACATGTAAATATTTTCTAAATCTGTCTTTATATATACACATAATAAATATACACAGTACACACATATTTTATGTAAACAAACGCTTTTATCGTTTGACAGCACGATGGACTAAACTTCTCATTATGTATATTTTTACACAAAAAAAATCTAATTTTATTTTATGTCAAAATAAAGATAACGAGGAGTGTAGCCCATCAGTCATCCCAGCTTGGAACAATATGTTCTAAGAACGTTTCGGTCAACATTCTTAAATTATGAAAACATTTTGTTCTTTGAACATTTGAAACATCCGATTTTTAAAATGTTGTTTGTAAACATTAAAGGGAACATTCCATTTTTATATTTTTGCAAACATTACAGAAATGTTACTTCTGAATGAATGAATGAATGAATGAATGATGCATATGAATGATGCATTTATATAGAGCTTTATTGTGTATTGTTGTACACCCAAAGCACTTTACAGTCATGTGGGGGGGGGGTCTCCGAATGCTTATGTTTATTATAGACTAGACAACTTTGAACAAACGTTCTATTAATGTTACGGAAGAACATTTGTTTGTAATTTAAACAAGAAGTAATAACGTTAAAAAAGATTAGATTTCAGCAAAAAACATTCTGTGAACGATGTATAAATAACATTATTAAAGAACAAACAACTTGAAACAAATGTTCTGAAACAAGTAACAACAACAAAAGTGTTACATGAATGTTCGACTAAAACATTTCAGCAAATATGTTCGGTGAACAATGTATAAATAATCGTATTAAAGATCAAATTACTTAAAATGAACATCCAACTAAAACGTTTCAGAAAAAAGCGTTCTGTGAACAATGTATAAATACAATTATTAGAGAATATACTTTAAACAAGTGTTCTCTGAAAACAACTAGTCAGAACATTAAAAAACATTAAATAAATGTCCAACTGAAACGTTTTAGAAAATGTAATTCCATGTAATATTATTAAACCTTTATTTAAGCAGGAATTAAAAACTCTTGATATTTAAAATCTCATTTACAAGAGGGTCCTGGCCAAGATAGGCAGCACATTTAGTTACACATAAAACAAAATACAAAATATATAATATACAGTATATTACTACAGTATTTGTTCCAAAGCATGTTTAGACACACAAATGTTAATTAGAGGTGTTTGCTTTAGTCAAGCATCACTACTGGTCATACTCTTCCAATATTATTTGTGCAAGCACCACTCACATTTTCATCAGAAAATACAAATATCTAATAAGACGCACTACCGCCACTAATTCTGACTAATTAATTTGTTATGCAGCTAAATGAATGATGCATGATTGTAAGAATCATCTGTTGCCACAGAGGCACATCATCATCTGGACAATCATGCATGTAATTGTGATATCAGCTTGTGTTGAAATCATGCGAGTCCAGCACACACGCACGCACAGACACGCATCACGCACGATCATCACGCAGTGTGTTCCAGCATGGCGCTGCACGCACACACACACACACACACACACGCGACGACACACACACACACACGACACGCACACACACACACACACACACACACAGTTGCATGTGCAGTGTGTTCGACACAGCAGTCGATGGCGCTGGTGATGTGCAGTGTGTTCGACCAGCAGTCGATGGCGCTGTTCACCCATCAGACACACAGTAACACGATCAGTGAGCGCCATTCCACTCAAAGCCTCCATTACTGATGCTCCTCTGTCAAAACATCAGACGCAAGACGCACAAAATGCAGTCTGGGTGCTTATTTTAAGCTCGGAGGGTTACTACATTTAGTTGCAGGGTCTCAATCTTTAGCATTTTCCAAAGGTGTGCCTTCATTTCTGCTGGTTATAAACCCATAATAACTGCAGGATTATCTGAATAATACACGTTTATTCTCATCAATAGAAAGCAATTTTGGAATCTAACATTGGGATTTAGTCGGAAAAATCCTGGAGGAATACATACAGGATTCAAGGAATTAGAATTCATAATTTGTAGCAAATCCTAAAGGATCCTATAACGAGATCAATAAAAATCATATAAGAAGAAAATAAGATCCTACTGGATAAACTTTTCTTCCGTAAAATCCTGTTTAGGATTAGGATGCTTTAGGATAATGATGATTATATCAGCAGTCAAATGACTCTCTAATTAATATAGGATTTCTATACTTTAGGATTGGTTTCAAATTATGATGGAAAAAATCCATAAGCATTCCCTTCAACTAGTATCCCAATACTGCACTGTTTTCATTTGTGACCCTGGACCACAAAACCAGTCACAAGTGTCAATTTTTCCAAATTGAGATTTATACTTCATCTGAAAGCTGAATAAATAATCTCTCCATTGATGTATGGTTTGTTATGATCGGACAATATTTGAAAATCTGGAATCTGAGGGTGCAAAAAAATCTAAATATTGAGAAAATCATCTTTAAAGTTGTCAAATGAAGTTCTTAGCAATGCATATTACTAATCAAAAATTAAGTTTTGATATATTTATGGTAGGATATTTACAAAATATCTTCATGGAACATGATCTTAATATCCTAATGATTTTTGGCATAAAAGAAAAAGCAATAATTTTGAGCCATACAGTGTATTGTTGGCTATTGCTACAAATATACCTGTGCTGCTTATGACTGCTTTTGTGCTCCAGGGACACATTTTTAGAAATGAATTCATCTGAATTTAGGGAATATTTCCCAGCTAACAGGGAACGTTCTGGAGAGCTTCTCTCAAAGTTATGAGTAAACGTTCCTCCAGTAATATTAGTAGATTCATGTTCTCTAAACGTTATTTATTATTATTTCTCAAACATTTCAGTTGGATGTTCGACTAACATTTTTAAATGCAACTAAAATGGTTGAAACATTCAGAAAACATTGAGAAATTATGTCTTCATAACTTAACGTGAATGTTAGCAAAACATTCTTAGAACATATTTAATAATTTTCTTAAAATATTAGCAAAAAAACATGTTAACTTTTTTTCCTGATAAAAATGATAAATTGAAACATTCCCTCAATGTTTGCATAACCAATAATACATTTTTTATACTAAACATGTTTTGAATGTTTGGATGAATATGTTTTGAATGTAACTTAATACTATTAAGTTATCAAAAATTAGTTTTTTATATATTTTTATATTATAAACTTTAGCAGAACATTCTCAGAACATGTCAGCACAAAAACATTACACACCGTTCATTGAATGTTTTTCACGTTTCAGTTGGACGTTTGACTAATATCTAACTAAATGTTTAGAGAATATTCAAAAGTAAAGTTTTCATAATATTACGAAATAATAAAATGGAATGTTACCTCAATGTTCGCATAACCAAGAAAATAAATCGTTTTTAAACAATAAAAATCACATTTTGCACATTCACAAATAACGTTTTAGTAACAATTCTTACATTATCAAAACATTCTTAAAACATACTTAATTTTCTCAAAATGTTAGCACAAACATTTGTTTTTCTGAAACCTTATGTTCAACTAAATTTTTTAAATGTAATTAATTTAATCCCATAATATTCGCAAAAGGTTAAAATTGAAATGTTCCCTCAATGTTCGCAAAATCAAAAATATGTTTTTAAAACATTTAAAAGAGATGTTTTGAATGTTCAGAGAACATTTAGAAAAAAACATTTTCATATAATACATAATAAAAGTCATTTTAATAATAATGTTCTCAAAATGTTAGCACAAAACATTCCTAGAATGCACAAGCACTCAAAGAATATTTTTAAAACCATTTGTTGGATATTCAATTAACATTTTTTAAATGTAATTACTTGTTTCAGGAAGTTTAGAGAACATTCAAATGTAACATTCCATAAAGCGTCCAGCTAATAGAATGTAATATAGAACATTTGCATAATCAAGAAAACACATTTTGAAACATTTAAAAACATTCAGATGTAACGTTTTCATAACACTACTCTTTTGCTACACTCTAAAAGAAATGGTGCTATATAGCACTAAAAGTGGTTCTTGGCTCGTAGTCATAGGGGACCCACTTTTGGTGCTATATAGTACCATATATTTAAAGGTGCTATACAGAACCTTTATCAAATAGTGCTATGTAGAACCATAAGAGATGCCATATTGCATTGTATTTCTTCAACAAAAATGGTGCTAAACAGCACCAACAGTGGTTCTGTATATAGCGGTGCTATTAGCCCTCTGACAGAACCTAAACTGAAGAACAACAGTGGTTCTGTATACGGTAGCGGTGCTATATAGCCCTCAACAAAGCTGAAGAACCATATACTAGCGTAACAGGTTCTGTATACGGTAGCGGTGCTATATAGCCCCTCTATATAGAACCATACACTGCTAACAGGTTCACTGAAGAACCGCTGAAGAACCACTGAAGCACCAAGATCAAAAGTGGTTCCTCTATGATTACGAGCCAAAGAATCACTTTAAGTGCTATATAGCACCATTTGTTTTAGAGTGTAGCTGGGTCAGTTGTCTTTGTGCACGAGGCAGCTGTACTTCTCCTTTTGTTCTCTCTAGTAAAATAAAGGATCAATGTTTACTTCCTAAACCGAGCTCTCTTTATGAGGCCCTGATGGCTTTCTGCTCAGTGCTGCTCTGGATAAAAGCTCCAGACGGCTGCTTTTGTGGCGCAGTGAATTTCCCAGTCATCATTTGGTATTCTGCTTACTGCGGCCGAAAGACACACACACACACACACACACACACACACACACACACACACACACACACACACACACACACACACACACACACAATCTCAGCCGTCAATGTGCGTCCATGCAACACCGACTCCATCAGGACGGGCTCTTATGGCGCTTTACAGTGCGATCAAAAAAGCAATTCTATTATTCGAAGGGATTTACTATTTCCGCGGTGGGAGAGGGGTGTCAACTTTGGGCTTTTCTAAAAGGGGTAGAGTTCAATCAATGCGATCAATACCTCAGGTTTCCCTGGCCTTTCATCAAACGGGTAAGAGCAGCTCTCACACCTCTGCTTTATCTTTCCTCGCTGGCTAATGTAAATGTGTGTGAGAGGAACGGTCCTAACCACATCGCCGTCGTTCGCTCGGATCTGAACACTTTCCGTGATGTCCTGAAAGACCCGGCCGTATGAAATCGATCAGTTCTTGCCTGTAATGAGCATCAGCTTACACCTTCAGTAATTAACGAGGAACCCAAAGACCAGCCTGCTTCATCAGCCTATATATGGAAGTCTGAAATAAATCAGATTGGGTTTCATTTGAAGTATAAAAAATCCTAAAGCAATGCTACTGATCGTTCGTTAATGGAGAAATATGACAACACTACAACATAAATCAAATACAAATTACTAAAATTATTTTCAACTCAACTGAATGAACTGAAAAAGAAATCAGTTTGTTCTGAAAGCCACCAAGCAAAATGCATGGACAAAAAACAATAACAATAATAAATAAACTATCACTGTGCAAAGGATTGCTAATGGAATATTTATCATAATTTGGAAGCAAAACTGAAAATAATACCGTATAAGATCCTCTAGATCTTCAGAAATTCAGAGAATAAATTAATATGTCCTCATTTGTAAGTCGCTTTGGATAAAAGCATCTGCTAAATGACTATATATATATATATAATTAGAATAAAAACAGAATTTTAATTTTAGGATCATATTTGATTCTTTATAGATTCTTTGAGGATTTTTGTGTGCAATAATAAACAAATTGTGTAAGAAAATATATTAGATGGTATATGGCCATATTAAGGCTATTGGCATCAGCCAAAAAAAAAAAAAACTTTAATAAAAAATTTGAAAAAAATGTTGTGTGTGAATTTTAACAATATATTATTGTAATACATATCAATGTATTGGCTACTGATAAACACAGTAAATCGTATTTGTCATTTTAAGACTGAATCCATATTCCATTATCATTCCTGACCTTTAAATATATTTATATTCACTTCAAATATTCATATAATCTAAAATCAGTGCCATATTTGTACATCTCTGTTTCATGCGACTCCATTTCTCTGTACATTATTTTCTATCACCTGGAAAACGCAAACGCAACACACATGAAATATTAATATTAAGCATCAGTCCACACGGCCTACATGACGTCAGCAGATAAAGAAAGTCTTCGAAGAGTTCGAGCAAACAATATGAATCATTCCCTAATAAACCAGGAGCATTACGGTAAATTACATGATGACTGCAGTCTTCACATCAGACGCAGAAGACCAGTTCTCTCGGTACATTATGTCCATGACTTCACAAAAACAAACCGCTGAATTATACATGCAGCTGAAGCTCGTTTCTGAAGACAGAAGCAGAAAACCTGGAGATCTGAGGCTCTGTCTGATCGGAAAACTGAGAATTAGTGATCTGACAAACTGGGTGCAGATATCTAGAGAGATTTAAACACTTATCTTACAATATCTACATCAAATGTGTTGAATTATGCTGTCAGTAGTAGATTTGATATATCAGGGTTATTATACTAAAATCATTAGAGCAATTTTTTTACTTGCAATAAACATTCACTGATAAATAAAATTAAATAAACATAAAAACTTAAACCGGTTTTATTTCAGCTAGTTGGCAAAAAACATGGCAAGAACATTATTCGAACTTTTAAATGAAAACAACAAACATAAAAATAAAAACTAAATTAAAATATTAATACAATTATAATAGCATCTCAAATATACTATGCTGTAACAACACTGATATGACATGTAGCCCAAAAGACTTAATAGACTCAATAATATAATACAATAATCAATAAATCAGCCTGGTTAATATTGCTCTAATTATAAGTCAAAGTTTGCTCTAAAACGAGTTAATGCAAATAAAAAAAATAAAAATAAATTCCCTACTCAATTTTGCCAGCTAACGCACTTGTAATGCCTTTAACAGCATCTTTAAATGTCCAGTCATGCATCTTAAAGTCATCAGATCTACATGAGCGAGAGAAAGCAAGAGATACAGTACAAAGAAAGCCAGAGAACGAGAGCCGGGGAGTGTGTGTGTGTGTGTGGGGGGGGGGCATCGGATCAATACTTCACCACAAAACACGATCAGTAATGTTTTCACTTGTTCTCTGAAACCTCCCCATAACAGATGAGAGAAAATCATTCTTTTTTAAATTCGGCTAGTGTTTCGTACTCTCACAGTCGTGCGAACGCCGGGCCGCTCAAATGCTTCCGATCGCAACATCAACCATTTTGTGTGTGTGTGTGTGTGTGTGTGTGTGTGTGTGTGTGTGTGTGTGTGTGTGTGTGTGTGTCTGTGTGTGTGCAGAGAGAGTGTGTGTGTGTGTGTGTGAGTGTGTGTGTGTGTGTGTGTGTGTGTGTGTGTGTGTGTGTGAGTGTGTGTGTGTGTGTGTGTGTGTGTGTGTGTGTGTGTGTGTGTGTGTGTGTGTGTGTGTGTGTGTGTGTGTGTGAGTGTGTGTGTGTGTGTTGTGTGTGTGTGTGTGTGTGTGTGTGTGTGTGTGTGTGTGTGTGTGTGTGTGTGTGTGTGTGTGTGTGTGTGTGTGTGTGTGTTGTGTGTGTGTGTGTGTGTGTGTGTGTGTGTGAGTGTGTGTGTGTGTGTGTGTGTGTGTGTGTGTGTGTGTGTGTGTGTGTGTGTGTGTGCGCGTGTGTGTGTTAGAGCGAGAGGACTTGCTAAATGCATTATGCTGTAGTCTTGCACTTAGCTGTGTCATTCTGTGCATGTGCGGATATCCTTAATGTGCAGACCGGACACCTCGCCGAGAGATGGAGGAGGGCGAGGAAAGAGACACTGAGAGAGAGACAGAGTCATGTGTTCTCTTCTCTGCAGTGGATCATCTCGCTTGAGCCAGAACTAAATACATCACCACAGAATTATGTGTTCACATGCATCACATTTATAATAAAGATATGAAGTATGTGCATGTCTGAAATACTGCAGGATCGTTTCTGCAATAAATGTATTTTTATCAACTGGTGTTTTTTGGAAGTCGTTCTATCATTTCATACTTTAATGTGAAGTATTTTGGTTGTAAAGAGTGTTTGTGTATCTTTCTTAACAAATAAACAACACTTGCTGTGATATTTGATATCTAATGCAGTGACATTCAATAAGGTAAAGATTATAACAAACAGATCATTCATACTTCCCCAGTTGATTAATCACAGTACATTAAGACAATTGTTTTGTAGTTCAAGTTTTTGATATGCTCAAATATACAAGAGAGGCCTTATATAATTAAAAATGCGATCATTCGTTTGGAATTCCAGATAATTATTCAGAACTTTGGATAAAATTCTAGTTCTATTTTTCTGATACATTAGAGGTGACGGTTTTTATACAGGGTTTTTTGGATATCTCTTACTGTCAACAGTCATAAAAAAAAAAATTCATTTTGTTCATGTATTTAAGAATAAAATGTTATAAATCAAAGCAAATGATATATGAACAAACCTCTCAGTAAAAATCTTCAGATTATGTTTGGTGCATGTGCTGAAGTGGAGAAAAGCGTTTAACATATGCATTGGAACTGAAATATACAGACGCAAATAGGTGAAGTGTAATAAAATGATTGTTTTGAAAAGTGTATTTTGGATGTTTTCTTTTCAAGATATTTTATGGGAGAAAAACAGCCCAAAATCTTGACGAATGCATGAAACAGAACCAGTGTTTTTTCCTGAAGTGTCCTTACGTGAAACACAACTGTACAGATACTCTCATGGCCACCGTATCTCCTGATCTCCACGAGGAGCAGAACACATGTTCTCTGATCAAGTGAAGAAACGGTCAGAAATGATGACATCAGCGGTACAAAGGTTTGAAACATCAGCACACTGATCGAGCCAATCAGATCGCTCGATGTGTTGAAACAATGCTGATCAACAACATCAGTCAATGATCCAATCAGCTTCACAAACACACTGATGCTTACAGACGCACAAAAGTGCCTCGCACTGATTACTCAGATCGCTATTTTTCTTATCCGTATCTGTGTTTGGCAAGAAGCAACTTGTCTGAATCTGAATTGCATCACATCGTAAAATAACACCTCTGTTAACCTTCATACAGACCCATGTTTGTTTGGGTTTAATGCCATTCCAGCTTCTGTGGCTATATTTTCATGGTGAGAAATACAAGGCTGAATTATATCATGTTTTATAATACTGTACTTAACTCTGTTAAAAATCTCTTCAAAAGAGTTGATCCAAACCCATAAGACTTTTTCCATCCTTAAAAGATATTCATGCAGCTTATTTCCATACAAAAAGAGACATTTAAAACACATAGCTACTGTATCCATTTAGCAGCTCCAATAATAAAACACTAAATCATATCAGTAATCATACTATGGCATATGAATGTGTTTACAGTATGGTTTTCTGGAGCTTGACAGACATCACCATGAACTGTTTGTATGCAAAAGTGTTGCATAAAGATGCAGGATTTCTCTTTTTGCATTAAAAGGAATATATTCCTGAAGTTATTATTATTATTATTTTGCAATGCTAAAGTCGTGGGTTCCCTTCCTAAGGAATGCAATGCAATGATCTGCCAAATTAATAAACATAAATGAAGTAAATAATAAAATGGGTTTGGAACAACATGTAGGCCGAGGTGAATAAATGATGGCAGAAGTTTGTCAAACAAAAGCTCTATTTAAAAGAACACAAGACCCAACTGTAAATAATGGCCATGTTTTATTACGTAAACTCTTATCAGCTTCGAGAAAAGCAAACATGAACCTTTCTCTTTCCTCATAGCTGAAGTTAAAAGCCTCTTCTTTGTACAAAGCCACAGCAGAGTAATGGTGTATAAACTGAAGAAAAACACGTTTTGCATGTTTTCAATTAAATCAACACAAGTTCATCTACGGATCACTACTGGAACGCAGGAGAAACTGACAGACAAATGAATCCTCCAAAGACTCGGTTCATTAAAACATGTTTTGGCTCACCGTTCGTTTACTGACCGCAGCATCACGGCCGTTTCGTGGGGCTGCGAGACCAAAGACTTTGCCCTTTGCTCACGAAATCACAAGATATTTGAGCCTGACACAGAGATAATCACATCACTTCACCTCGAAACTACAAAACAAGCTGCTACTGCATGAACGCAGGCTTCAGAGAAGATGTACGTGAGGAGGAACATACATACTGTGAGTCACAAACACCTGGGGCTTAAACATGGAAGACAAGCTTTTCCCAAGCATTTTCAAGCATTTTCAACTTCTCATTAAAAACTACTATGCTGGTATCATTTGCATTGACAAATGTAGAAATCATTTATGAATTTAGAAGCTTTTTCAGACCCCACTCTACAGTTCATCTAAACTGTTTAATCAAACTTATTTTTTTATTATCTGAACTGTTCAGACAGCAATAGACGAGTAAAATACATACATTATATATATGATAAATATGAAACCATATCAATATGTCTCTGGATTATATATGCGAAATACAGATGCGTGTGAGTTTGTCAACCACATTTAATCATATTCAAAGGCCTCTAACCGATATTTCAGTACTACATTATCATGATTAAATTTAAATTAATCTACTTTAATGTCTAAAATATTAAAGAAAGCAATAAGGTCTCACGGTGAGCTATCATCTTTAACATTTATTACTCTTTCTTAATGTTAGTTAATAAAAAACATGTTTTTTGTTTGTTAGTTTAAAAAGCATTTGTAAATGTTGAAATTAAGTGCAATAGAAGTTCATTATTAGTTCATGTTACCTAATGAAACCTTATTGTAAAGTGTTACTGCATACGCTTAATAATACAACAGGCAATGCTGTTTTTTCTTTCTTCGTAAAATAATGTTAGGACGTCTTCCATGAGATTGGATTGGTCTGCTTTCTGCATCAAAAGCAGCTTGACCACAATAACAAGAGTATCTGATAAAGCAGTCGGGCTCAATCATATTTCTGCCGGGATTATTTCCCTCTCTTGGCCCGTGTTACACACTTATTGGGTTGAGAAGAGAATCTCATCACTAAAAGGTCCCTCAAAGCACCCCAAAGCCATTATAATTATCAGCCGCCGTCCTCTCCGGAGCCGCGCCGTCGCCCCGGTCTTTGTGTGAAGGTCGTTTTAACACAGAGCCGGAGTGATTCAACATCTACGCTCGGTTATGCGTCTCATCAGCTTTAGTGATCCTTTTAAACAAGCACGGCTCAGAATAGCCCGTCAGGAGTCAGTCGGCTTGCTGGGAACGTTCTTCCAGCGTCAGCTTTACTGGAACAAGTCCGGATCGGGTTCCAGATCAATGCGAACTGGGTGCACACGTTTATGTTATTGTTGCCAGCATTAATGCCCTTTTAATCTTTAAGAGATTACCCGCATCGATCCGCCGTCGTTCAGCAACACATATTTGTTTGAGAAAGTGACATAGCTCACACACATCACTGAACGACGGGACGAAAATAAACAGCAGCGCTGGCCGGGGAGTTTGATCTCTTTGTCCTGGTTCTGCCCTTTGAGAAGTCCAGAAAACAATGATGCCCGATCGGCCTAGCGTTACAAATATAGCTGATTATATAACCTTTGTTTGGCATCCTTTCACTTTATATTCAAATCTTACACATTCATACATATGGCACAACCTCATTGTGACAGTATACATATTCTTACTAATCACTTGCCGATATATCGGCCAGGTCTTTTGGGGTCTACTAAGCACTACAAAACTCATAATGTTTAAGAGAATTTCATATTATGTAATAAAAATTGTTAATTTCATAGTGATTAAAATACTATTATCGGTTACCATGCACATCAGCGTTTACCGGCCAACATCTTCTGTAGATATCGGTATTGAATTTGCCATTAAAGAACCATATCGGTCAACCATATATATACAGAACCGCCCAAATGTCTAAGACCATATGGTGGCGCCCAAATGAGAAAAATGTGCAAAAATGTAAATAAATCATAATTTACAGTGGTGTCCAAATATCTGAGACCATATTGAACATTCAGTTTTTTTATGCAAACATGCAAATAAACAATAATTTACAGTGGCGTAAAAATGTCTCGGACCACATCAAATATTTGGGATTTTTGACATGCAAACTTGAAAATAAATAAAAAAGGTGACCAAATATCTAAAATGTAAAAATGTTCATGCAAATGCATAAATAAATAATGATATATAGTAGTGTTCAGATGTTTGAAACCACAATTAAAATCTGAGATCTGGAAATAAATAATAATTTACAGTGATATCCATATGTTTGAGAACACATTGAAAATCTGGGATTTTTCCATACAAATATGTAATTAAATAATAATTTACAGTGGTGTCCAATTATTTGAGACCAAATTGAAAATCTGGGATTTTTTCATGCAATCCTATAAATAAACAGTTTTTGGATATAAAAAAATGCAAATGTGAAAATGAAATATTTGAGTCGTTGCAACATTAGGATCAAATGTCAGTAAATGAGTGTCATTCATTGATCATGTGACTTTTCGTACAGATACTCAAGATGCTCTTTCATGATCATCACGCTTTCTTGCTCCAATGCACTAATGCAATTAATTTTTCATTTCAACTTTCACTCAAATTGGCATTCTGTTAATATCCTTTGTAAATAAACATTTTGTATTAAATGACAAAAACGCAAGTGCTCTCAGATATTTCTTATCTTCCCCGTCTGTCTTCAATTGGAAAGCGAAATAGTCATTTGCAGAAGCCCAAATCAGGAGAGACGTCTCTCCGAATGCAGTCTGACATGGGTTGGAGGTATATTTATCCATCTCCAGAGCTCTTATTTATCGGGCCGGGACCCCGTGTTTCTCTTTTTCAATCTCCTCTGTCCTGACTCGTATACCAGCGCTTGTCCCCTTTGATCATTTACTTAATAAAGTTGTTTGTCCATGGCGGACGGCCCAGGCCGAGGTTCGTCTCGAGAGCTGATTGCCTGCGCCATGTGACTGGAATGAGGTCCAGTCAGACGTCACGTTTGATTTGACTAAATGAATCGTGCAAAGACAGGCTGGTTTTCTCCTGTGACATCAGGCACCTGCACCGCTATGCTTAAAGAAGACCAAGAAGTCAGTCAATTGCTATGTAGCTTCAAGCGTGAGTATATAATGGGGTTCAAAAATCCTTTTTCTTTTTCCATTATCTAAATAACATTTAATGAAATGTCTTTAATGACAAGTTGGACTCTAAAAGAGCAAAACCTGCAGATCATGAATGTCTTCAAAGCAAGGAAATCTGACCGTCTGTACAAAGAGTCACACGAATGACACTCATTTAGTCACCTAAATAAATAACCACTTTTTGTTTGAAATTTCCCCAAAACTGTATTTATTTGCAGTTTAATAGAATATTTTAATGTTTTGTTTAAATTCACTGTTGTTTTTGGACCTCACTGTAACCCTAATATGAAAATAATTTATATTTATTTGAATCTAAAGTCAGTTATCAACTGTTTAGCATTATATCACGCTGATTAATATGCAAAAATTACAAATTTAACTCAAAACCATAAAGGTTCTTTACTGGCATTAAAATGAATGGTTCCATGGAGAACCTCTAAATCAATGGAATCTTAAATGTTATTTAGAATTGTAAAATGTTCTTCACACTACTTTGAGACGGTTCTTTGAGGAACCAAAAACAGTGCTTCCATGGCATCGCTGTGAAAACTCTGTGAAACCTTCATTTTTAAGAGCGTAGCATTCACATGCATGAAATTCAAGCATGAAAACAAAGCGGCCAGCAATTCTCTCTGGGTCAGACATTTCTGATGTCATGATGTGCAACTCCTCTAACAGCCTATTTTTGCTTCATTATTTGCGTCTCGTCCAGAACACCAAACAAAAGGCAGGTGCCGGGCTGCACATCTCTGCCTGTTTAACCCAAGACAAGGTGACGTTTTGTGCGTTGAGCTGAGGGTCACGCAGAGATTTCTATCAATAATTCATCGAGCCGCTGCAGCCTCTGTTCTTCTTTTCAATTCCCCTGCAGATCACATAATACCTCCCCCCCCAACCCAAAGCCATCTGTGAGACCAGAGCCCTGCAGGGAAACAGCATTAAAGCGCCTACGCCAACATCTCAAAGCACAGTTCTGCTTAAAACTGCATTCTTGATGAAAGAAATGCATTTGTTTGCTTGACAAAACAATGGCCTTCTGAGGCCGATCACATAGTGCATTTCATTATCTCAACGCATTATATGCAAAGAATCAATGATGGCATGTTTTGACAAAGATGCTCATGTTTTGGTATGTGATTTAACAGCTCAAACACGCACTCCTTCTCCGAACCTTTTGTTGACACTCAAATGCATTGTTCTTTAAGCGAGAGATGCTCAGTTTGTGTGTTTTTTCTCAGCTGAAGTTAATGCACAGGCTCGCACACTTGTGTTGCACAATGCATGAGGCATCAGAGCTGTCCATTACTTCAGTGAATAATTGTGCATCACCCTACAAATTAAAAATCAATATGCACCAAGCTTTTATTTTAATGCACTGATAGGATGCTCTTCAACAACACGACACCGTCTCTGACACCTCGCACGCCTAAACTACAAAATTCAAGTCTTGCTTTTTCTTCATCCGAACAAAGGAAAAGGGGTCCTGCACCGCCCATCGCTAGAGGGGGCAACACGCCTGATGTAGAGGGGCAGGAGGGGAATAACAGTCCAGTAATTACCAACACATCCCTATTCAGCATCTCTCTAAAAGCTTTTCATTGACCGAGAGAAAGAGAGAGAGAAAAGAGACCGAAGCGGCTCTTCCAAAGCATGCACTTGCTACATTTCAAAAGTAAATAAAGAACGGGAAACTCAAAACGGATACATTGTTTCACTCCTGACGTTTGAAATAAAATAAAAGCGCTGCATCAGTGAAATGTTGAACACAACAAATACTCCCGCCAAAGCCTAAAAATCACCACAGGAGATGTTCAAAAGCAGATACCTTTCTTACCTGCAAGCCGAAGGGCCGACATCCTCTGAAACTCGGGCTCTTGTAACCACTTCCACATGCGGCGAAACGTTTCGCGGCCGGACTTGAGTTTACTCCAGGGTTTGGGGTTCCGCAGCAGGTCGGAGAGCGTGCCCTGCGAGCGACACAGCACCCGCTGCGCGAAGATAGCCTGCGGGATGCTGTAGCGCTTGAGCTCGGCCGTGATGCGCTGCGCCACTTCCTTGGTGTTGATCTCTTCTAGCTGCCCCGAGCCGGAGCCCGGCGCTCCGGAGGAGGAGGAGGAGGAGAGCGGTCTGTCCCGGTTGGAAGCCAACACGGGCCCGTGGGATTGAGGGTGGCCCGGATGCCCGAGCATCCCGTTGAGGTGCGGCGGGATCATGCCCGCTGCGGGGCCACCGAGGCCTCTGGAGAGGTGCTGGTCACTTCTGGCCAACATGGCAGTGTGCGCGTCGAAGTTGGAGCTCAGCATCTTATCGTGGCTGTGCGCGCCGTAGTTGTGGAGCGTCTGCTGCGCGTTGTGGATGGAGCCCAAGCCGTTGCCCAGAGGGGACAAGCTCTGCCCCATCCCGCTCATGTCTTTGTGGTAGGGGTTGTAGAGGTTGTTCATGGCTGGTAGAGTCCTCTCGTCCCGCATGAGGGTGAAGCTGCCGCTCACGTTCCCAGAGAAACGCTGGTGGTGATGGTGGTGATGGTGCGGATGGTGGAATTTGTCGGACACGGTGGAAATTGGCGGCAGGGGCTGCAGAGGGGTCAGGGTGGTGTAGGTGCCGCTCATCCCGGATGGGGAGGTGTCGCAGGGCATGCTCATGGCGTGATGGAGCGGCAGCGAAAGCTCTGGACGGTACTCTCCTCCAGCGCCGCCGCCGCCGTCCAGAATCGAAGCCATGCTGGAGACCATCGCGGAGCGCGAAGTCGCTACGGTCAGATCCTGGTGTATCCGCAAGGAAGCCCCCGGATTGCGGTTGTGATGGGGGCTGTGGCTGCTCATCAAGTCCTGCTCATGGCTTAGGCTGCCAATGTCCATTGTCATCTCTGGGTTCATGGCGTACGCATCCAAATCCTTGGCCAGGCATCGATAGGCGTTATAGGCAGTCTTCATTCAGTCCATTGATTTATGTCCAGCTTTGTGCCAGGGATGGGTTTCTCTCCGTATTTGTTTTGCTTTTTTCCCCCTATCTCTCTCTCTCACTCTCTCTCTCTCCAAAGGCCTCTCGGTTTTTTCCTCCTTTTGTTATGAATAAAAAACACCGATCTCTATCAGACGGGCCAGTGCTGATTTCTCCCCATGTCCGAGCCCTCTACTCCTCCTGCGTCTTCTGTTTGGGCAGCTGGAGGTGTTTGGGGTGGGCTTGCTCCGCGCGCACCCGACCCTGCTGAAAGGGGAGGGGTTTTGGCCTTGATTGACGCACACATGGTCCAATCGCGTTCCTCGCCAGCGCGCCTCTGGCCAATCCCTGACGCTTCCACGAAGCCGTTCGGAGTCGCTGGCTTTGCATCTGGAATCGCGCGTCAGAAGGGCGCCTCGCTGTCATTGTTAACGCATCGTTTATCCGGTGCATCCTCTACGAAACAACACAAAAATATAATCACATGAACGGGTCTATTCAAAATCCTGTAATATAACTGTACACTCTCAGGAAAAAAGCTACTAGGGGGTAAAAGGCACATCTTTGTATCTTATTTACCCCCAAAGGGCACATATTATTACCTTAAAGATATACACTTTAGTACCTGAAGTGTACACATTAGTAATAAAAAAATAATAATGAAATTCTATATCTTTATGTTGTGCATCGTCGTGTATATTGAACAAATTACTGAATATTTGTATTTGTCTGTTTTTACTTCGATGGATCAATATCTATCTATCTATCTATCTATCTATCTATCTATCTATCTATCTATCTATCTATCTATCTATCTATCTATCTATCTATCTATCTATCTATCTATCTATCTATCTATCTATCTATATCTATCTATCTGATTTCATTCATTGAAATTAAACACCTACACGTTTATATGTTGTATTTTTCCCATGTTTTATTTGAATTAACCGTTAATTTAACTCGTCCTCATTACATGCATTATATTAATATTTACAAGATGAATTATGCATATTAATTTTGGGCTCTGTAAATATAAATGCACACACTGTAAACAGGAGCCGATCATTCTCTTGTTTGTATCGGTTGAATTTTGCCACGGTTGTTTTAAGGCTTTATTCTGTTTCCAAACACAGTTTTACACCGCGTTAAATTCTAATGTCTAAAAAAGAATCCGAATTTGCAGTGCATGACTTTTACATTTGAGTGAGGTCTGCGTGTTTGTTTTAACCTCAGATCATAGAGTTGCTCAGTCTAAATCGATCAAGCCGCTCGCGCAGTACCTTCTTTCACGCGCATTATGGTCTGATCCGGCTTGCAGTGATTCAGAAGAACAGATTTCTCGAATGCCGGTTGCGATTTTGTTTGGAGGATGCGCAGATGTTGCTTTTGTTTAAAGCGACTGTAATTAAGGATGAGCGACAGAAGTCTGAAAAGCGTGACCTATTTTTCTTTTGATCAGCTGTCAGAGGAGGAGCAGGAGGTGCAGGGGGCCCAGTGTCCTCCTCAAGCCTTTCAGCTGCCTCAAATTGGAGGACAAGTGTCTGTGTACCTGCTGCAGGAGATGCAGAGACGGACGCGCACGAGCTTGATTCCTGCTCTGGTGTTCCGCGAGAGCTTTTGTGCGCGCTCCAGCTATAACGCGAAGAATCACGGACTGAAAAAGGCCCTTATTCACGTCAAAGAAAATCGATATGAGAGAGAGAGAGAGAGAGAGAGAGAGAGAGAGAGAGAGAGAGAGAGAGAGAGAGAGAGAGTCTCCATCGTGGACGTTGTTTTCTTTGTGTATGAAAGACTAACGCCAAACTCACGTTATAGCTTTACACTCAACAGCCGCAAATGAACAAGCGGTCACTCTTAAAAAAGAGCGATTTTATGATATTAGTTCCATTTAGAACAATTAGTATGTGTATTATATATCAGCCTATTTAACAGTATTCTTTAGGCTTTTGTAGAACCTAAAACACTTTTCACAACACAAAAATCACACGAAAACAGAAAACATGCCTATTATGCATTGACAAAACTGTTGCATGTTTTCTAAATTGTTTTCTAAATTGTACAATATAAAAAAATAAAATAA
>CM049812.1:232847-247847 GCA_027422405.1 Ptychobarbus kaznakovi | reverse complement strand
TGATGACATTTTATTTGTAAAAATGTAAAAATAAATGTTAAATGTACAAAATAAATGTAATATAAGTAAATTTGATAAAAGATTAATTTGAAATGTTATTTAAATTTGTTGAATTATTTAAGTTTTAAACAATTTAATGCATTTTAATAATATAAACTTGATTTGTGCACCTTCGTACTAAAGAGTGTGGACACCGCTGATCCCATGGGCTGTTACATCATTCTGTTTGAACTTTGACCCCTCTTTTTAGGAACAAAGGTCAAAGGTCAAAGAAGACAAGCGCTCTGACCGCAGGACACGTGACTAACTTTAACACAATCAACATCATGCGTGTCTTTATATTTAACACAAAACACAATGTGTGCATGTGTTTAGACAGAAAAAAGCTGCTTGTTTTGTGTCCTTTGTGTTGCTGTATTTGATGCAAAGCAGTTTTATACAAGCATGAAGTGCATGATGGGATATGCCATTATGACACTAGAATATAAAAACGGTGATCAATGTTTTCTCTTCCTCCGCACATGGATTATCAATAACATATCACTCGTGTTGTTCTTCTCGATTGGCGTTTTAAATCACGTTCAGAAGGACGTTTCTACTTAAACATGGTCACGTGACGTTCTGTAATGGTGAAGTATTGAACTCTCCTCACAGATATCATCACCATATAAGCTGATTTATGATAACTGTAAACAAAACACGGCTAAACTGATTGCTTAAGGAATATTTCTGACGGCCATTAGTCTGTCAATCGCAGCATCCGCAGATAAATCTGCTTTAAGCGCTGGACCGCAAACAGACGAAATAAATCATAATGTCATGTGTAAAAATATAATAACTGGCACATGTGAGACACGTTTGATGTTTATTTGTTTGTTCGATCTGAAAGCATCACCATCATGGAAACATCTTACATTAAAAGAAGAAGAAAGTCAGTGTTCGCTTCTCGACTCTTAATTAAACTCCACTGAAATGATTCTTGAGTGAAAGTCGAGATCTGCTGCAGAAGATGGAAATAAAGACAGATACAATCAAAAGAAGTCCGTCAAAAAGAGCCAGAAGCACTCTCTGGAGAGCTGTGCTGGATCTGACGAGCTCAGTATCACGAGAGAATGATATACAGATGATAAAGAGTGAAGAAAAGAGTGTCTGAAACCGGCTTTCTGAAACTAAACATCAACATGAACACAGTACACACACTGCAGAACATGCAAACATTACTTCTCATGAGCTGCATTTATCTGATCAAAAATACAGCAAATACTGTCAAAATTGTGATTACTATTCAAAATATCAGTTTTCTATGAGAATATCTGTTAAACTGTCATTTATTGTCATTACTCCAGTCTTCAGTGTCACATGATCTTCAGATATCATAATAATATACTGATTTCTGCTCAAGAAACATTTCTGATTATTATCAATGTTGAAAACACTTGTGCTGCTCAATATTTTTGTGGAAACGTGATACATTTAATTTTTCAGGATTTTCTTTTCCAGAATCTTTTGTAACATTATTAATGTCTTTACTGTCACTTTTGATAAATGTATTGTATCCTTGATTAATAAAAGTATTTTAAAAGTAACAAGTATTTATATTGTGTATATGTGTGTATACATACACGCACACACAAACACACACTCTCACACACACACACACACACACACACACACACACACACACACACACACACACACACACACACACCACACACACAACACACACACACACACACACACACACACACACACACACACACACACACCACACACACACACACACACACACACACACACACACACACACACACACACACACACACACACTCACACACACACAAACACACACACACACACACACACACTACACACACTTATATTAGGTGATAATCGCATCCAAAATAAAAGTTTTTGTATATATAATATATGTGTGTATACTGTGTATATTTATTATGTATATATAAATACAAACACATACAGTATATATTTAGAAAATATTTACATGTATTAACATGCATATATTTATATTCACATGATTTTTATTATTTATAAATATTTAATATATAAACATATTTTTTTCTTAAATATATGTACATGCATATGTGTGTTATATATATATATATATATATATATATATATATAATAAATACACATACACACACATATATTATGCAAACATTTTATTTTGGATGCGATTAGCACCAGCACTAATATATATTTATATATATATATATGTGACGCTGGACCACAAAACCAGACTTAAGTGTCAATTTGTTTTAATTGAGATTTATACATCATCTGAAAGCTGAATAAATAATCTTTCCATTGATGTATGGTTTGTATGATCGGACAATATTTGTAAATCTGGAATCTGAGGATGCAAAAAAAAATCTAAATTTTGAGAAAATCGTCTTTAAGTTGTTCAAATGAAGTTCACAAGCAATGCATATTACTAATCAAAAATTATGTTTTCATATATTTACAGTAGGAAATTAACTAAAATTTTCATGGAACGTGATCTTAATATCTAATGATTTTTGGCATAAAATAAAAATGTATAATTTTGAGCCATACAATGTTTTTTTGGCTATTGCTACAAATATACCTGTGCTGCTTATGACTGTGTCTGTGCTCCAGGGACACATATATATATGACCCACAATATCAAAACATAACATTGTAGCAACAAAATCTGGAGCGATAATATTAGTGTGAGTAATAATATCACAATTAAGTTTAGATGCGAACACTTTTATGGTGTTTTGCATACTTTTAAAACAATTTTACAATCAAAACAAAAGCAGAAAGTCCTGATCCCGAGACGCTCAGACGCTGTGTCCAGCTCTTTGGTAAATCTCATTATGTTGGTTTTAACATCCGTTTGCTTTCTCGCTAAAACATGACGATTTTAGATGTTCGTACAGTATATTGAACATAAAACGAGTCAACAACATCACTGTCAGTGATAAACACACAAAAGAGCGTAATCAGACACGGGAGAAAGAGAAACTTGATCACATGATCAGGCCAGGACTGTCTCGGCCAATCACATCGCTTCTTAAGCATCTCAGCCAATCAATTTGTTTGTTAATCCACTTGGTCATGCAAAAACAAATTTGCATGTGGAAACCATTTTAGCAAATCACTGTCAGACGTTCGGCTAATATAGTGAAGAATTTATGCTGATAACTATAAAACATTATGAAAAACATTACTTCTGCTGCATTTTATTAAATTAAGTTTCATATGAAAAACACTGCATTCGGTTCATTCTTACCTATATGGCAAAAAATATAAAATATATTATTGCTTAAATATACTATTATACTAATATAGTAAATATACTAATATAGTATATATAATATACTAAAATATATTTTAAATATATGCTGCAAACAGTGAAGCTCAGTGAAATATATTTTAGAAATTTTAAATATATTAACTTTCAACTTTCATATCCCAAAATATAAAAAAAATTATTCAGTGGCAGGAAAATAAATGTCCAGTAACCTACATTTAGGTTTTATTTGTATTTAAATGTATCATATATTCATATGCATTATATTTTTTTCGTTATATGTGATAAATATGAATGTGTTTTCATGGATTTAAATATATGGTGGGCAAAATATATTTATATTTTTTAAATATATCTTCAGAAATATACAAAAAATGGACAAAAATATATTGGCAGAAAAATTTTTTAACATATTTGAACAAATATATTTTTTGGCCTTTTAATAAAAAATTATATTTTTTGCCGTATGGGTTCAGAAAAGCCAGAAACACACAACTCTAGCATAATCGTTAGCAATGCATATGCTTGTATATTATCATCTATAAAACAAAATTCTGTATATTAAAAAGAGAGGAATAAATGTTAAAGACGACGTGACACCTGGTTTTCAGCACACACAGAAATATTAAACATTCATGAAGACATAAACTGACATCATTCATAATCATACACGATATTATATGTAAAGTAAACATTGATATTTCTGCAGCTCTCACGAGCCAATCACAGCCTCTCCTTGAGGAAGCCCCGCCCAGTGGCTTCACACTGATTGATTGACACAGGCTGTGTCCAATTAAACGCTTCGATTAGACTTAACTGTGTCTATATGATAATTCAGTAATCCATGCAGAATATAAGTGTCATCTTTGACTATTTACAAAACTAGTCTTTCTGAGGAAAATGTGCGCGGTGTTTGATTGTGTTGCAGGTCGTTGGCAGGGTGTTTCTAAGCGGTTGCTAGGGTGTCGTCATTGGTTGCTATGTGGTTACTTACACAAGTCCATCTGGTCTGTAGATAATTACTCAAAAGAAACCTTAATGAAAGCACTTCTTTGATGTGCTTTATATTTGTATTATATTCTGGTTATTATATCGTATTATGACGCTGTTTTATAGTCCATTTGATCAAATGAACAGATAAAAGCTTTGAGTAAAAACAACTTTACAATAAGATTACATTAGTTAATACTATTAGTTAAATGAACTAACGATGAATAAACATCTAAAGCATTTGATAAAAAAATCTAATTATTAATAGTAGTAATAATAATAATAACAGATATACCATGCAGCAAAAAAAAAAAAAATAAATAAATCTGGCTAAATATATGTTATAAAGAGTGAAGCTTAATTAAATATATTTTTGAAATTGAACTATTATTTATTTTCAACCTTCATATACCAAAATATATAAAACAAAATGTATTTTAGGTGCAATAAAATACATTTTGAAATATATTTCCTTTTGCTGAATGCAAATATTCACACATCTTATAGACAACATTTAGTTTTTTCTTCAAATGTAACATTAGTGGATTGAAATATATGGAGGGCAACACTTTTTAAAATTGTTTTAAAAATATATATTTATATTTTTAAAATATATTTTTGAAAAATGTCCAATAAATATATTGGTGGAAAATATATTTACATAAATATATTTCGAAATTATTATTATTTTGACCTATTTTTGTATATTTTTTAATATATTTTATTAATTTATTTATTTTGCTGTATGGGTAAGATAACATATTAACAATGAACTGTATTTTATCGAAAATGTATAGTTATGCAAATATATTTTGAAATTATTATAATTTTTGGGCCATTTTTGGTACATTGTAAAATATATTTAATTGTAATTTTTAATTGAATTGAATTTAATTTAATTTAATTTAATTTAATTTGTTGCCATATGGGTGAGCTAAATGAGTTATCAACAAGCAGTTGTATTTTTAATAAATAACAATAACAAAGACAAAGTTATGGCAAAAATGGTAAAAAAATAAATCGAAAGAAAATATATTTACAAACATATATTTTGAAATGATAACTGTTTGGTTAATTTTTGTATTTTTAAAATATATTTAAAATATTTGATCATTTTGCCATACGTGTGAGCTAAATCTTAATAAATACTGCAGCAAAAGTATTATCTGAATATTAATTAATGCGTTAACTAATGTCACCTTATTGTAAAGTGTCCCAAGCCTTTCTTTCTATCACTGATGGCGCAGATTCGAACACTGATATCATTAGTTATCAATAACACTGTGTGGATAGTTTCAGAAATAAAATCCAGAGCAATCACGACAAGCGTCCATTAGTGAGCCCGAGCGACCCAGCGTCCTGACCTCTGACCTCTGACCCTGACCTCTGAGCTCAGGCGCAGTGCGACAGGCTGAGTTTGAGGACGCCGTCTGCATGCATCTTGAAGAGCAGTTTGAACTCGGTGGGCAGCTGGTGCGACTCCTGCCACTTGGTGGTGAACTTGGTGCCCTTCTTGTCGTAGTAATGGTAGGGCAGCTCTTTGCCCGTGTTGGGGTCCCAGCCGAAGGGCCAGAATCCGTACAGGTGCACCTGTTCACACAGAGACGAGGCCAGCGTGAACATCAGGATCCCTGTGCTCAGACGCTTCGGGGAAAGCTGCTTCGTTTTCCAATACCTGCAGACAGCAAGAGCGGACACTTCTGGTGATGTCATGTGTGACCCTGGACCACAAAACCAGTCATAAGGGTTAAATTTTTTGAAATTGAGATTTATGCATCATCTGAAAGCTGAATAAATAAGCTCTCCATTGATGCATGGTGTTTTATGATATGACAATCAATATTTGGCTGATATACAAATATTTGAAAATCTGGAATCTGAGGGTGCAAAAAAATCTAAATATTGAGAAAATCACCTTTAAAGTTGTTCAAATTAATTCTTAGCAATGCATATTACTAATCAAAAATTAAGTTTTAATATATTTACAGTAGGAAATGTACAAAATATCTTCATGGAACATGATCTTTACTTAATATCCTAATGATTTTTGGCATAAAAGAAAAATGTATGATGTATTGCTGGCTGTTGCTACAAATATACCCGTGCAGCTTATGACTGCTTTTGTGCTCGAGGTCACATTTAGACATATACAGTATATATAGGCATTTCTAACAAACTGTCTTTGGATATTTTCAGATGTTGCAAACTGGAAATATGATGATCAAAATCAGCATGTATTAGCTGACAGTCTTTAATTCTATCTCATAAAACCTGTGCTTATTATTATTTTTTGCACTATGGAATTGATCATAATGTGAAATATCATTCTAATGCCCTTCATTAAATGATGTTATTATATTATTAAAATTGTATTTATTTAGCAATGATTATAAAATAATTTTAATTCATAAAACCTGATTTTTCTTTTCTTTTTTTCTTTTTTGTATCATGCTAATTATTATGACATCGAACAATATTTATTTTATAAAAATATAACGAATATAAATTTCATTAAAATTAAAATTGTACTGCCCTTTATAAAATTACATTTTACATAAAATTATATTATATATTATAATACATTTTACATTCATCAACCAAGGAATTTATTTATTATACATAAAACCAGTGATTTAAAAAAATACATTAATCATAATATCAACAATAATGTGAAAATTAATTATAAACTTTTATACTTTTATAATATATATATGTATATTATTATAAACCAGAATAAAAATCAATAACTCTGGAAGAACATCAAATTGCAACAAAAAAAGTTAATTATGTAATGAACAAATATTAAAGTGTTTCCATAATGACTGATCTCACATGCTTAAATCCACCATCGCTTTACCTGCAAAACCCAAACTCTTCCACCACAGAGCGTCAGCGTGAATTATGTCAAGTCTCTTCATAAAGAGTTGATGGCTGTGGACCAGCGCACACTGAACAGCGTTTACCCAGAACCCCCCGGGAAACAAAACTAATGTGTTTCACCCAAAGTGGCACATGTGTCTGCAGGAAAACAGTGACAACACACCCATGAAGGTCAGCGGCTTCTGTGTGTGTGTGTGTTGTGTCTGCTCTCTCTCTCTGTGTGTGTGTGTGTGTTGTGTGTGTTGTGGTTGTGTCTCTCTCTCGGTGTGTGTGGTGTGTGTGTGTTCCTCTCTTGTGTGCGTGCGTGCGTGCGTGCGTGCGTGCGTGGTCTTCTCTCTCTGTGTGTGTGTGTGTGTGTGGTGCGTGCTTGTGTGTGTGTGTGTGTGTCTCTCTCTCTGTGTGTGTGTGTGTGTGTGTGTGTATCTCTCTCTCTCTCTGTGTGTGTGTGTGTGGTGTGTGTGTGTGTGGGTGTGTGTGTGTGTGTGTGTGTGTCTGTGGTGTGTGTGGGTCTCTCTCTCTCTGTGTGTCAACTATCCCTGTGTGTGTGTGTGCTGGTGTGTGTGGTGTGTGTGTGTGTGTGTGTGTGTGTGTGTTGTGTGTGTGTGTGTGTGTGTGTGTGTGTGGTGTGTGTGTGTGTGTGTGTGTGTGTGTGTGTTGTGGTGTGATGTGTGTGTGTGTGTGTGTGTGTGTGTGTGTGTGTGGTGTGTGTCTCTGTGTGTCTGTGTGTGTGTCTGTGTGTGTTTGTCTGTCTGTGTGTGTGTGTGTGTGTGTGTGTGAGTTGTGTGTGAACTGGTATATATGGTTTATGAGGACACAAATCTGTATAATAACATGGGTATTACAACATGAATGTGGTTTATGAGGACACTATATCCCACTCCTATGGAGCCTATATCCGTTAACCAAAAGGTAAAAACATACTAAATGTGTTTTTTTTTATTAAAAAAATGCACAAAGTCTCTGTGAGGGCTAAATTTAGGTGTAGAGTTGGTGTAGGGCAATAAAACATACAGTTTGTACAGTATAAAAAACCATTACGCCTATGGAGAGTCCCCGTAAACCACATAGCCAGATTGTGTGTGTGTGTGTGTGTGTGTGTGTGTGTGTGTGTGTGTGTGTGTGTGTGTGTGTGTGTGTGTGTGTGTGTGTGTGTGTGTGTGTCTGTGTTGTGTGTGTGTGTGTGTGTGGGTGTGTGTGTGTGTGTGTGTTGTGTTGTGTGGTGTGTGTGTGTGTGTCTCTCTCTCTCTGTGTGATGTGTGTGTGTGGGTGTGTGTGTGTGTGTGTGTGTGGTGTGTGTGTGTGTGTGTGTGTGTGTGTGTGTGTTGTGTGTGTGTGGTGTGTCTGTGTGTGTGTGTGTGTGTTGTGGTGTGTGTGTGTGTGTGTGTGTGTGGTGTGTCTTATCTCTCTGTGTGAGTGTGTGTGTGGTGTGTGTGTCTGTGTGTGTCTCTCTCTGTGTGTGTGTGTGTGTGTGTGTGTGTGTGTGTCGTGTGTGTGTGTGTCTCTTCTCTCTGTGGTTGTGTGTGTGTGTCTGTCTGTGTGTGTGTGTGTTCAGCGGTTTCGCTCAGAGCAAGGTTAGTTCAGCCAGCATCTCTAATACAGTCACAGTGACACTGAACACAACACTCAACTACTGGGACAGTGTGTGCATTTGTGTTTACAGGTCCATTTACTCCGTAACATTACAGATTTTAATTCATACACCTCTTCTATGATGAGCATGCTTTCAATTTCTCAATTAAAATCATGTTAATCATGTCTAGGGGCTTTAACCATTCTGAGCATGCAATGATTTTGCAACAATTTCTGAATGTTATTTATTTACTTATTTGTGAGTTAAAAAACAAGCAAACATTTAATCAGTTTGTCATAACTTTCTAATGTTGTTATTTATTTATTTGAGATTTTACAAATTCGTAAAAAATAAAACAAATAATTTTAAATGTATTTATTTATTTACTTATTTACTTTTAATTTAGTAAGTATTTTTTTGTAATATTAAAAACATTTAGTCTATTTAAATCAAATGTCAAAATATTTAGAACATATGAAATGAAAGTAATAATGAAATCATGAATCCTCTTCCAGAGTGAAGTCACATCGCCTGTGTTTGATGGGATTGCAGTGGATTACAGGACAGCAGCTCAGTCGGTGAATGAGCGTTAAACCGGCTCATCTTCTGCTCGGTACCACGTCCAAAAACCTGCTCATGATTTCTGCTGACCTTTTCTCTAAAGCAGCGCAGCATGGCCCCGCCCCCTTTCCTGCATGTTCCAGGGGGCGGGGTTTATCAGGGTTCATGACATCATAAACCCAGGAAGTAGCTCGTTGTAGTCCCTACGAGCCATTTTTGTAGGCATTACAAGATACTGACTGGTTTTCAGACCTCCCCAATACAGTAAAACTGCACATTTTATTGTGGCCAGCCTAAGACACACCTGTGCAATAATCATGCGGTCTAATCAGCATCTTGATATGCCACACCTGTGAGGTGGATGGATTATCTCGTTCACTAACACAGATTTAGACAGATTTGTGAACAATATTTGAGAGAAATACGCCTTTTGTGTACATAGAAAAAGTCTTAGATCTCTGAAAAATGTGGCAAAAACAAAAGTGTTGCGTTTATAATTTTGTTCAGTGTATATATAAATACAGAAAAACTTAATTTCAAATTATTTTCTTTAATTGTTATTTATTTATTTTTTATAAAGACTTTAGTTTTAAAATATTACAAACTATAATTATAAAAACACGCAAGTCTGTTTTCTGTTTCTCGTGGTCATTTGCATTGTTTGCTGTGACTAAATCTGCGAACAAACCGACGTGATTCGTACTTATGTGTATTAACTGAGAGAAAATAAAAAAATGTGATCACGAATTGTGATTATATTTTTGAGCCAAATAACCATGATTAACTGTTTAACTTTTATTTATATATAGACCCTGGAGCACAAAAGCAGTCATACGCAGCACAGGTATATTTGTAGCAATAACCAACAATACATTGTGTGGGTCAAAATGATACATTTTTCTTTTATGCCAAAAATCATTAGGATATTAAGATCATGTTCCATAAGAACATTTTGTACATTTCCTACTGTAAATATATCAAAACTTAATTTTTGATTAGTAATATGCATTGCTAAGAACTTCATTTGGACAACTTTAAAAGTGATTTTTTTCAATATTTAGATTTTTTTGCACCCTCAGATTCCAGATTTTCAAATATTGTCCAATCATAACAAACCATACATCAATGGAAAGCTTATGTATTCAGCTTTCAGATGATGCATAAATCTCAATTTCACAAAATTGCCCCTTGTTTTGTGGTCCAGGGTCACATATTTATTATACCTTTATTATATTTTAGTAGCTTAGTTCTCAGATCTCACCTGTTGACGTACTGCATAATGTTTCCCGGCCAGGCTAACTGCACCTTCAGCTGGCCCTTGTGCTCTACGAAGAAATCGACGAGCGTTCGCGTGACGGTGGCCGACGTGTGGAAGAAGAAAGCAGGAATCCAGAGGATGGCTCCATCCAGCTTCTTCAGGCTCAGGTAGAAGTTGTTCCTGTCCTGGATGGTCAGCAGGTTGTTGTAGTATTTCTCCAGGATGCTGGGGTTGAAGGTGGTCAGGTTGGTCCGGCGGCCCACGTCGCGACGGAAGACTTCGGTCGGTGCGAAGTTGCAGCGGAAGACGAAGTCGTAGCTGTCGATCTGCGCGCCGCAGCGGCTGCCGGTGAGGATGCCGCTGTTGCCCACCACGGCGCAGCTGTTGAAGCGCTTGTTGAGGACGGGAGACGAGTCCGGCAGCAGAGACTTGAGGTTCTCGCCGATGGAGAAGACGTATTTGTGACTGGAGTAGTCGTAGTGCATTAGCTGACCCACGCGGACGCTGCTCTTGGTCAGTGTGAAGTTGTGCGCGACGTTGATGTACTGGGCGATCTCTTTACTGGAAAACAGATAAAACAACATCCAGCGAATGAAACGGACCGAATCATATAGAAAAAAAGGAATATTACTATTTAAAAATACTCATATTTAATATTGCGTACACGTGAGCGTTGATTTTTTTTAAACACAGTTTTAAAAATATTTTTTCATTTTTTTTGTACATTTGATTTGATACATTTAATCATTTAAAAATAAATACATAAATAAACACACAAAACAATTGGTTCTTCGGCGGTTCTTTGTGTAGTGAGGTGCTATATAGCACCATCTTTAAAGATGTAGGTGCTATGTGCTATGTCCACCTAAAGTGGTTCCCTGTGATTACGAGCAAAATAACCATTTTTAGTGCTATGTAGCACTATTTCTCCAAATATTTTGGCATTTGATTTGATAGATTTAATAATACTTTAACATTTTAGTAATCATATTTTAAAACTAAACTCAATAAAAATATATATACATACATAAACACATCAAGAACAATAACTTGAAAATGATAAATATTCATATTCAATAATATTTACATATACATGTGAGATTTGACATTTTAAACACAATTTAAAAAATAGTGTTTTCAAAAAATGATGACATTTGTTTTGATTTTAGTTTTAATATTGTTATTTTAATATATATTTTTTGTTTTAATATGAACAATATTAATAAACTGTGTGTGTGTGTGTGTGCAGTGGCGTGCACAAGGGGGGGGGGGGGGGGGTCAGGGGGCTCGACCCCCTTTGAGGTCCGACGCTAAAGTGCCCTTGCGGCCCGGTCTGTGCGATATGAACGATACTATATGCAGTGTATGCTGTTTGCTAGGGCACCATCCCAGTTGCTAAAAAAAAAAAAAAAAAACGTGATGCGCCATTCCCGCGCTCGTGACCGGCGCTCACACCTCATGTTTGCGGCTGAAGCAGATGATCATAATTGATGGACAACTATGATTTTTGTTTTTACAAATCGGGCTCAGGTCGGGCTCGGGCTCATTTAGCTTCTCTCCTTTTATTGCGCCCAAATACGCGCAGACTGTTAACATGTTATTTCCTCCCTCCTCTGTTCGCTTGGAATACGGTTCTTCTGGGCTAAAAGTGTGGTTAGCGCATGCGCTGGTTCAAAGGCGAGCACGCGCTGTGAGAGGGGAGGGGTTGTGAAGGAACGGGAAGAACGTTTGGAGTGGATGCAATAAAGTGTGCTAACTGAATAAACGTCGTGTTTTATTCTATTTAACACAGACCACACATGTACTGTATGAAATATTGTTATAATAATTATATTATAAATATTATACATCGCCTATGCAATGGGCTAGTACGCAACGCATATACGCACGCATTAGCATACAGGTGACAGGTGACCGTGCAGAGCATCAGGAGAAGTTGGAGCGGGGGAGTTACTAAAAGTTCCCAATGCTTCGGGAAAAGCTGCATTTTGGCAGAGTTTTGTTTGTATTGATATTTGTGGGCATGATTGTCGGTGGTAGTTATGTTTGAGGCCTATAATAAAAGTGTACCTCTTAGGAGCGTGTGTGTGTGTGTGTGTCTGTGTGTGTGTGAGAGAGAGAGAGTGTGTGTGTGTGTGTGTGTGTGTGTGTGTGAGTGTGGTGTGTGTGTGTGTGTTGTGTTTGTGTGCGTGTGTGTGTGTTTGTGTGCGTGTGTGTGTGTGTGTATAGCAGAGAGACAGCACAAGTCAGAGAGCTTAAAGTGATATTGCTGTTGGTCTTGGGTCGGCATGAATGTGTTCAGGGGAAATTTTATATTAATTCTATATTAACATTAATTATAGTGTTTTCTAAGTCGGTGTCTAGAGGATGAAGTTGCAGATCCCGACTTGCCATCTCCTCATTAGACGCGCCTTTAAGAAATGCATCTGTACGGATTATGATTATAATGAAAGAGTTTTTGTTTTCTATATGTTTTATTTCGTTAAGTACTAATTTAAAGCGTTCTATAAATATATTTATCATGTCTAAATTGATCAAACAGACTATGATCAGCTGGCCGCTGGTCATTAGCTACTTTAAAAAAACAAAAACTTACATTTAACGAATAAAAAATGCTCCAAATGTTTTTCTAAATTACCTTAATAAAATAACGAAACGAAATACAACCATTTCATACAAAACTGAAGTAGCCTATTCTAATTGCTGAAACAGTATAGTATAAGCTGTTACGGGCTCGGGTCGGGCACGGGCTGGTAACTCTGATTAACTGTCGGGCCAGGGCCGAGCTAGGGCCTATATTTTAGGTATAATGATTTGGTCCCGAACTGACTCAAATAATTCGCGCTCCGCGGTCCCGAACTGACTCAAATGATTCGCGCTCCGCGGACTCAAATGATTCGCGCTCCGCGTCCCGAACTGACTCAAATGATTCGCGCTCCGCGGTCCCGAACTGACTCAAATGATTCGCGCTCCGCGGTCCCGAACTGACTCAAATGATTCGCGCTACGCGGACTCAAAATGATTCGCGCTCCGCGGTCCCGAACTGACTCAAATGATTCGCGCTCCGCGGACTCAATTGATTCGCGCTCCGCGGTCCCGGAACTGACTCAAATGATTCGCGCTCCGCGACACTCAAATGATTCGCGCTCCGCGGTCCCGAACTGACTCAAATGATTCGCGCTCCGCTGGTCCCGAACTGACTCAAATGATTCGCGATTCGCGCTCCGCTAACTCAAATGATTCGCGCTCCGCGGTCCCGAACTGACTCAAATGATTCGCGCTCCGCGGTCCCGAACTGACTCAAATGATTTGCGCTCCACGGTCCCGAACTGACTCAAATGGATTCGCGCTCCACGGTCCCGAACTGACTCAAATGATTCGCGATTCGCGCTCTGTGGTCCGAACCTGACTCAAATGATTTGCGCTCCACGGTCCCGAACTGACTCAATGATTCGCGCTCCGCGGTCCCGAACTGACTCAAATGATTCGCGCTCCACGGTCCCGAACTGACTCAAATGATTCGCATTCGCGCTCTGTGGTCCCGAACTGACTCAAATGATTCGCGCTCCACGGTCCCGAACTGACTCAAATGATTCGCGCTCCGCGGTCCCGAACTGACTCAAATGATTCGCGCTCTGCGGTCCCGAACTGACTCAAATGATTCGCGCTCCGTGGTCCCGAACTGACTCAAATGATTCGCGCTCCGCGGTCCCGAACTGACTCAAATGATGAGTCATGTGTGTGTGAGTGTGTGCGTGTCTCTCTCTCTGTGTGTGTCGTGTGTGTGAGTGTGTGTCTCTGTGTGTGTGTGTGTGAGAGAGAGAGGTTCACCTCTGCTGTAAATAAGCGCTCTGGTTGAACCTCCAGCTGCTGGACTCCTGCAGGTTCTCGTTGAGCGCGTTATTCAGCGACGTGAACGCGGGATCCAGGAACTTCATGGCCAGTTGGGATCTGATGAAGAGATGCAGAGACAGAGGAAATGAGAAACACTGTTTCTGTTCCACTTCACAGGACGACCCGATCGCGGCTAGGATCAATGAGAGCCATCCAGGCCGCTGTCAGTCAGCTCGCGCCCGGGGCAGTCGATGGCCGCTCTAATTAAACAGCCGCTTTTAGACTCGTTTGCTCACTCTCGTTTGTTAAAGCTCGTTCCGTGTCATTAGCAGAGCTGTTGGAGTCTGGGTTACAGCCTCAGAGTTCAGGACGACTCAAGTCACTCACGATATCCCATCATCTGTCACGCATCAAACCGGCTTCAAACCAGGTGGAGAAACCATTTCACTCGGACATTTATAGCAGATTTCACAATTAATTACAAAGGAATTGCATGAAACACATCGAATTAAATGTGAAATTTTGAAGTAAACTATATAAAAAAGATTTTTTACAAGAATATACAATCTCGGTTTGTCTACTTCAAAATATCACGTTTAATTAAAAGTG
>CM049812.1:222500-232747 GCA_027422405.1 Ptychobarbus kaznakovi | reverse complement strand
GGCGGGCGGTCTGGCGGTGGCGATCAGGGAGAGGGCATGCCGGGCCGATCGGGCCGAATCAGCGCCGGGGCTCAGAGGAAGACCCATTGAGATGCTAAACACACGAATATAGAGTCAAACCATTACACACACATTATAATGTGAGCCCGGGGTCAATTGAGTCACTCACACACATCACAGCACACACACACACTGATCTACATCTGTGAGAGGCCCCTTGTTAACAAATCACCCTGTGTGTGTGTGTGTGTGTGTGTGTGTGTGTGTGTGTGTGTGTGTGTGTGTGTGTGTGTGTGTGTGTGTGTGTGTGTGTGTGTTTGTGTGTGTGTGTGTGTGTGTGTGTGTGAGTGTGTGTGTGAGTGTGTGTGTGTGTGTGTGTGTGTGTGCGAGTGTGTGTGTGTGTTGTGTGAGAGTGTGTGTGAGTGTGTGTGTGTGTTGGTGTGAGAGTGTGTGTGTGTGTGTGTGTGTTGTTGTGAGAGTGTGTGTGTGTGTTGTGTTGAGAGTGTGTGAGTGTGTGTGTGTGTGTGTGTTGTGTGTGGTGAGTGTGTGTGTGTGTGAGAGTGTGTGTGAGTGTGTGTGTTTGTACTGTGTGTGTGTGTGTGTGTGTGTGTGTGTTTGTACCTGTGTTGTGTGTGTTTGTTTGTACCTGTGTGTGTGTGTGTGTGTGTGTGTGTAACTAAGCTAATGAATGAGTCTCTAAAGCCGAGCGCTTCCTCGATCCGTCAATATCTGATCAATCACTTTGATCTCAGGAGTATCAGCATAATATATGAGCCACCGGAGAGTACTGCGGTCTTTTCTATCTTTCGTTCTGTACTGAGTCACACAGACAAATCAGATCCGTTTTTAGTTGATTTCATTTCATTTGAACAACACACACACATAGTATATATGCATACATATATATAAACACACACATAATAATATTATAAACAGTATATAATATATTATACACAACACACACGCATTTAATATATATAGCAAACATTTTGATACGCTTAAAACTAGCTACACTTCATGTTAAGTTAATTTAATGTTATATAATAATTAATTTAGCCAGCAGACTATATTTCTTGTCTTCGAATGAACGAACATCAGTGACTGAAGCCGCTAAACAGAAAGAGAGGAAGCGTCGCTCGTCCCGCGCATCACTTCCTGTATCTCTCTCTCTCTCAAACTAAAGGTCTTCGAGTGCCGCTAAACAGATTTGCCGTTTCAAAAGCAGATAACGTTGCCCTGCTTCAGTCTGGAGGTCAAAGAAGAAACATCATCTTCATCATCATCATCATCGTTCCACTCAAGACTCACATATACGCTGCACGTAATCACGGCTGAAAAATGAGCACAATTAGGCTCTAACGACATTAGCGTGCGCTCCACGCAGACATATTTGTACTCATAATACATTTTTTGGGCTCGGGTTTCGTCTTAAGGAGCGGGTCAGGCTGGACGGGCGTGTTTGGACGCGGAGGTGAAGGCCCAGACGAATGGGTTTCCTCTTACGGGCGGAGGACGAGACATCATTACATCATATTAATGTGCTCCAATCGCATTACAGCCTGCGTCTCATCTGTCAGGAGAAACACCGGATCTGGAGCAGTGAAGGACTGTTGAGTCTCTGAACAACTAACCAACGCTGTTTACGGAGAGCGTTTCAAACCCCTGCGGACTAACCCAGGGTCTCCTGAGATCCATTAGAGGGTTATTTCTATTATACAACGGAGAGTTCCGGTCCTTGATTCTGATTGGTCGAGCCCAGGTCAAAGCTGTTGTACAAACACACACCTTTGTTTACATCTGTGTGTTGCTCGGCAACCACAACCGCTTCTGAGGAACTACATTGTTCGGCGGAAGAATAATGTTTTTATTAATATCATTACACTTTATTTGCTCCGTTTTATTTTGTGAAACCTCACTTTGAGTATGGAATAACGTTTTATGAAAGCAATAAGCCCCGTGAAGCCGTGGGTTACAGTGAATATATAACAGCTCTAAGAGGGTTTTAGGCACTAGTTATAAAATCACTGTAAACCACGGCTTCACGGGGATTATTGCTTTATTTTAATATTTCTAGATAATTTTGTTTTTCTTTTAAATTGTTCTGAATTCCATTTTAATGGTTAAATAAAATGTCTAATGTCTAATTAATTCACATCATAAAACTTACAACATTTAACAACTATTTCTTTATTTATTTTGAAAATAAAAACATTAGGCTAATTTACTTCCATTTCATAAAATTTTCCCGGATTCAGTTTTAATGGTTAAATTATTTTTTTGTAAATAAAAAAACATGTATAATTAATTGAAATCATGAAACTTACAATTTCACAATAATTTAGAAAATAATGTAACAAAAAAAATATTTTAGGGCCATATGAAACATAAATTTTTTTCTTAAATTCCAGATTTTCTGTAATACATTTTCTGGATTCCATTTTAATGATTAAGTAATCTTTAGTAATCAAAAAGCATGTCTAAGAATTTAAAATGATAAAGCATACACAATTTAATAACAATTTGTTAATATAATATATATTTTTTAGGGGCCTAAAAAATTAATGTACCCCCCCCCCCAAATTCCATTTTTTTGCTTTAATTTTTCTGGATTCCATTTTTGTTTTTATATTTTCAGGTTTCCGTTTTATGGCTAAATTACATTTT
This sequence comes from Ptychobarbus kaznakovi, assembly GCA_027422405.1. Taxonomy (NCBI): domain Eukaryota; kingdom Metazoa; phylum Chordata; class Actinopteri; order Cypriniformes; family Cyprinidae; genus Ptychobarbus; species Ptychobarbus kaznakovi. Next base: position 230,083 of record CM049812.1, on the reverse strand, counting down.
AATACTCAAAAGGCATGCCCATGATCATTTGTATTAATATATTAAAAAAATCTGCAAATGTAATAATAAAAAAAACATGTCAAATCAATTGAATTCATAAAACTTGAACAGTTTAGAAATCATTAAAAAACTGCAATAAACGGGACCTATGACATGTTTAGCTTTTTAAAAAAAATTCTGGATTTATAATTTAATCCAAATTTATTATCAAAAACGATGATTATTAAATGAAGGCAAACAAAGTGCTGCACAACAAAGGTTTACTATTAAAAGTTGTAATATTCCTCAAAGAATAACATTTGAATTATTTTCTCATTATTATTATTATCACACTGAGAGGTGTTGTACAATACAAATATATTTCTGTCATAATTTCTTCAAGTTAAACCGAACTTTTATTTTGAAGGGCTGTTTCTGACGCTCTCTCTGGGGATAGAGTACACTTTTGAGTTATTCATCTAAAATGCTGTACAGTAAAAAGTGTGCGTCTCACTTGGACAGCTGCTTCTCGGCGTCGGCGCAGAGCTCCAGCAGACCCATGAGAACGGCCGACACGTCCATATATGGCTCCCACACCGTGAAGCCGCGGCCAATCAGATCGATGGCTGTGCGCCGGATGGTGCTGTGTGCGGGCAGCTTGGGGCTGGGCGGCTGGAGGAGGAGGAACGTCAGCGCTTTACCTGAGAGAGAGAGAGACGGACGGTTATTAATAACCATATCGACCAGAGCCGCTATCAGGACCGTCTGCAGGCGGACGTATTGATGCTCATCAGTCACTACACGCATCAACATAATGCCACATGCATCTGAACACGCTAGAAATTAGTGTCAAAATATAAACTCAAAAATAATCAAAAGTAAAAGTTCTGCTTTTTTCTTACTTTTGTACACAGAATGGTGTAAAAAGAACAAATCTAACAAGGACATCAGTAAGTTCAGCAAATACAAACAAAGAAAGAAAATGTTTAAAACATTAAATAAAACATTTTTTTTATAAATAAAATATTATTAAAAATAAACATTTTAGATATATTATAATATATATAAAAAACAAATATGGAAACATACATATGTTTCATTTAGGTGCTGGGATCTGGAAATGACACGCCAAACATTAAGATAAATGTTTAATATTTTTGCACAAAAAACAGAAACAGTATGAAAAGAAGAAATCTTTCTGATGTGCCGCTATTTCTAGGTCAAAATAAAACACATTAATTACAGTAAGAGTAAATCAGTAAGTCAAAAATAAAAGTTAAAATGGTTAAATAGCTAGAATAGATAAATACTTAAAAAAACATATATATTTTTAAATATAGATATGTGGACAATAATTTTTCTTTATCAATTTATTATCTGTAAATGACAACCCAAATATGAAGTTTACTAGAAAAGTTTAAAATAAAGGTTATATTTAAAAAATAATAATAATAAAACAGTATGGTGTAAAAAGAGGAAATTAATAAATTAATTAAACACATTAATTCCAGTATTTTTGATTTTGTAATTCTTAAATCACTAACTAACCAACTAATGAGCACAACAGGGAGTTAAGTTAATAATACATATTCAAAACAGAGAGAAAAAAAAGAAACATACATATAAAAATTACATAAATATTTAAAATGAAAATTTAAAGATATTTATAAAAAAAAAAAAAAAAAAAAAAAAATCAATAATAAATTAATAAATGCAGTTTTGTTTTTTCCATTTAGGGGCTGGGGTCAGGAAAAGATGAGGCAAGCCAAGTTTAATTTAGCAGAAAAGCTTAATAATGCTCTCTTTTCAACAGAAGTCAGTGAATTGAGGTCACATGGTGTTGAACACAAACCCCGAAGCGGTCAGTGTGTGTCTGAATGCGTGTCTGTCAGCGGAGCTCTAACGAGGGGCTCCTTCACTCCGCTGCAGGCCTCTATTAGCGCTCAACAGCCACACATGCTGTCTCCATGCCAACGGTCAATGTGTGTGGGAGGGTGAGGGGGGAGAGGTCAGCGCATGTGACCCGACACACACACACACACACACACACACACAACACACACACACACACACACACACACACACACACACCACACACACACACACACACACACACACACACACACACACACACACACACACACACACACACACACACACACACACACACACACACACACACACACACCACACACACACACCAAATCTGTGGCACACCAGCTGATCTGATCAATGTTTATGTTGTTTGTTATAGATCAGCTGCTTAATAATCGCACACACAATGATCGTCTAGATTTATCCGTGTCTGCTCACGAGCTTGTGGCCAAGGCAACAGGTCGCCGGGTAATTACCACGCCAACAGAGAACAACGAGGTGAGCTAATTGATGCAGACGGATTCCAGCCGAAGCTTTCAGCAGAAACTGACTTCAGCCATCTGTGTGCGAGAGAGTGCGTGTGTGCGAGAGAGAGAGAGTGTGTGTGTGCGAGAGAGAGAGAGAGAGTGTGTGTGTGTGTGTGTGTGTGTGTGTGTGTGCGCGTGTTTGTGTCTCTCTCTGTGTGTGTTGTTGTGTGTGTGTGTGTGTGTGTGTGTGTGTGTGTGTGCGAGTGCGTGCGTGTGTGTGAGTGTGCGTGCGTGTCTGTGTGTGTGAGCACTGATCTGAACTCCGGCTGTCTCCGTGTGACCGGACGCGTCTAGTCTGTGGTTTCAGACGTATCAATCCTCCAGTGCCGTGAGCTTCGGGATGCGCTGCTGTGTCCCGGAGCGCAGCGCTGAGGTTTAAGAGCAGTGCGGTTTATACTCTAATCCGGCCTTTGATTCCCAACACCGTGCGTGGACGTGAGAGACGAGGAACTTTAACCTTAAACACTCGACTGAAGAGAGCTCTTAAAGTCTGAATAAACTCATAGCATTAAATCTCCTGAAGAGCTTTAGTCGGGATTACTTGATTAAAATAATGACTGCTAACGCATTCAACTAATTAAGCTCAGGAAACCTGTCAAGAACATATTCAGGTAAAAAAAATTGAATTGTGAAAAATTACGTTTTTTAAATTACATTATATATTATATTTTATGCATTGTGATAATTTCTAAAAAATTTAACATTTTCTCCTAATTATAAAATTATATAAAAAAAATGAAATAAATTATACTAATTAATGTAATATGATTGTATATTAATATAATAAATTAACACTGCTGTACTGAGTGTAATTTATGCTTATTTTAGCTGAATAAAATCTTTGTAATACAGCATTATTTGCACTGTTATATATATATATATATTTTTTTTTATAAAATGTTAATTTTTTGCATTGTTTTAAATTAAAGACTTTCCTTTTCATTCCAATTCAAAAATTAAATCTAAATAAAAATATTCATATTGCTGTAGTGCATATATATTAACTAATTAATCAAAACATTTCTTAAATGAATCCCAGATAACATTAAAGTTTTTAAATATAGGCTACTTTTCGTGTTCAGCAGAACGAACACATTCATACAGGTTTGGAAATATTTGATGGTAATTAAATGATGACAGAATTTTGATTTTTGGGTGAACTGTCCCTTTAATGGGAGACATCTTGTCTTCCCTGCACCGGAGGCGGACCCTCAGCTCACTCAGGGGGCGGGGCTAAGGTAAGACGGTCCTGTCAATCAACTCTCGTGGGAGGGGCCTGTGCAGAACTACATCATTCATTTTGCATCCGATGATCCCTTTAAGGCAGCTTTAATTGCCTTTTTGGTAACTTCACGACTTAATTGACCACAACATAGCATGCACGTAGCTTATATCGCGCTTTGATATGAAAAGATCCAGGGTGCACGCGATTGAAGAGCACGTGCTCGTTCAACTCGTGCTGAGGTGAAGAGGAGAGCGCGTCTGAAACGTGTCCCGTTTGATGTGATCATAAAGACGTTATGAGACTAAATACATGCACTTCTGTTATGCAGTTGTGAGGGGAGGAGCCAACACTAGCCCCACCCCTGCAATACATATTTTAATACGTTAAACTGAAAAAATTAATCACCTGCGTTAATGCACTAATTTTGACAGCACTCATATATATATATGCATGTAACATTTTATAAATATGAATTAAATTGCAAAGTGACTGTATGGTATTGATTCCAATTAAAGCTCATTTAAATATAATACAATCATTGCATTATAGCATTTTTTAATTGCACTCACAACAATTTTTTTTCTTAATTATAATTAAAAAAAGAAATTAAATGGAAACAAGTAAAAATTCTATTTATATTTGGGATAAGCATTTATTTATCATGATAGTTGTACCAAGTTAATTTAGGTTTAATTTATGTTTATTTAAATGTAATAAATCGTTATATTACAGCAATATTAGCACTGTAATATAATAAAACAGCACAGTTACAGTAATGAATCTCTGTGTAATTTATTCATAAAACCATTTTTAAGTAAATTAACACACTCAATACATTTACATTTAGTCATTTAGCAGACCTTTTATCCAAAGCGACTTACAATTGGGGAGTACATAAAATGATTAATCTTGAAGAGGCAACATACAGAGGAAGTGCCAATAACACCAAGTCTCAGGCATTGTTCAAATTAAATACAAGCTAGCAGGGAAGGAGAGAAAGGTAAAGAGAAGATGAAGATTTAGAAAAGTTAAAGAATTTTTTTAATTTTTTTTATGATTAAGTCAAGTAGAGTTGAAAGAGATGAGTTTTCAGTTGTTGCTTGAAGATTGACAGGGATCCAGCATTCCGGATGTGGGTGGAAGATCATTCCAGCAGCCAGGAACGGTGAACGAGAATGTTCTGGAGAGTGATTTTGAGCCTCTCTGTGATGGTACCACGAGGCGTCGCTCACTAGCAGATCTCAGACTTCTGGAGGGGATGTAGATTCGTAATAGTGAGTGGAAGTAGGCGGGGCTTCTGGAGGGGATGTAGATTCGTAATAGTGAGTGGAAGTAGGCGGGGCTTCTGGAGGGATGTAAATTCGTAATAGTGAGTGGAAGTAAGCGGGATTCTGGAGGTGATGTAGATTCGTAATAGTGAGTGGAAGTAGGCGGGCTTCTGAGGGGTGTAGATTCGTATTAGTGAGTGGAAGTAGGCGGGGCTTCTGGAGGGGATGTAGATTCGTAATAGTGAGTGGAAGTAGGCGGGGCTTCTGGAGGGGATGTAGATTCGTAATAGTGAGTGGAAGTAGGAGGGTGCTGAGCCTGTGGTTGTTCTATATGCAAGCATCAGTGTCTTGAACTGGATGCGAGCTGCAACTGGTAGCCAGTGTAAGGAGACAAAGAGAGGTGTAACATGGGCTCTTTTGGGCTCGTTGAAGACCAGTCGTGCCGCTGCATTCTGAATCATTTGTAGAGGTTGATTGTGTTTGATGGAAGTCCAGCCAGAGAGCATTACTGTAGTCCCGTCTAGAAATGACCAGGGCCTGGACAAGAAGTTGTGCAGCATGCTCTGTCAGAAAGAGCCTGATCTTTCTGATGTTGTGAAGTGCAAACCTGCAAGATCGAGCAGTCTTTGCAATGTGCTCTTTGAGGGTCAGCTGGTCATCGAAGATTACACCAAGATTTCTGACCGAAGCTAATTAATTGTTGATGAACCTAACTGAATCGTGAAATCATGCTGTAGAGTTGGAGTTGCAGGGAAGACAAGAAGCTCAGTCTTTGCCAGGTTGAGCTGTAGATGGTGTTCTTTCATCCATGCCGAGATGTCCGCCAGGCAGCCTGAGATCCGTGCAGCTACCGTTGGATCATCTGGTCGAAATGAGAGATAGAGCTGTGTGTCATCAGCGTAGAAATGGTAGGAGAAGCCATGTGCCTGTATGATGGGAGCCAGCGATGTAGTGTATGTGGAGAAAAAGGCCCTTAAATGTCTATTTACAGAGACATCAAACTATACCTCACTTCCTGTCTGGACAGGAAGACGACAGCCAAATCACCTGCTAATTGGGCCGGCAGAATGGGTTGAGTCCATTTTTCAGAGCGGACATCTTTGTTTAAGACTTGACTTGGTTTAAATGGATGAATTAATATTGACAAAACATCAGCCGGGCTAATGAGTGGTTAGTTAAAGCAATAAACATGCCACATTAGAGGATGGGCCACAGGAAGCTAATTAGAGAGAGAGAGAGAGACCAACTTGATCTTTTCAATTTATTTAGAATGATTTTGATTTTATTTATTATTTATGTTGTTATTTATTTACCTGTGTTGTTGTTGTATATACTGTATATAATTAATGCTTTGGCAACATTGTGCTACGCAGTCATGCTAATAAAGCTCATTTGAAATTGAATTGAATTGAGAGAGGCGACGAGAGAGAGAGAGAGAGCGAGAGAGAGAGAGAGAGGAGAGAGAGCGAGAGAGAGAGAGAGACAAGAGAGAGAGAGAGAGAGAGAGAGAGAGAGAGAGAGAGAGAGAGAGAGAGAGAGAGAGAGAGAGAGAGAGAGAGAGAGAGAGCGAGAGAGAGAGAGAGAGAGGAGAGAGAGTGAGAGAGAGAGAGAGAGAGAGACAGAGAGAGAGAGAGAGAGAGAGAGAGAGAGAGAGCGACGAGAGCGAGAGAGAGAGCGAGAGAGAGAGAGAGAGAGAGAGAGAGCGACGAGAGAGAGAGAGCGAGAGAGAGAGAGAGAGAGAGCGACGAGAGAGAGAGAGAGCGCGAGAGAGAGAGAGAGAGCGAGAGAGAGAGAGAGAGAGAGAGAGAGAGAGAGAGAGAGAGAGAGAGAGAGAGCGACGAGAGCGAGAGAGAGCGACGAGAGAGAGTGAGAGAGAGAGAGAGAGCGACGAGAGAGAGTGAGAGAGAGAGAGAGAGAGAGAGGGGCTTTAAACCATTAGCTCCAACACCCACAAGGCGTTTTACTGGAAACTGTCTCTCTCACAAACACACACACACACAAACAAAAACACACACAGCGATATATAATAACTTGAACATTCATATATGATGTTAATTTCCAATGGCTTTATATACTGCGCGACCCTCTGCCCTCCTGTCTCTCTCTGTCTCTCTCTCTCTCTCTGTCTCTTTGCTATCGGTCAGTGTTTGCTTCCCAGAACGCACTACAAAAATCGGCTGCACGCTAAATTCACGTAACAAAGATTTTTACTGATGATAAAAAAATATTGCAAAGACAAAAGTCTGAAAATGAAAAACCAGCAGAAAAAACTGAAATAAAAAAGGTTGCGAAAGAATATTTGAAAAAGCAACACACGCCGAGCGTTTTCCATGTAATGACACGCAATGATAAGCCTTTCTAAACCTGGTGTTCAACAAGAGAACATTATAACTTCACAACATTAGTCGAGTGTTTCCTTTTGTGATCTGCATCTCTCCTGTGCAATAATCATGCGGTCTAATCAGCATCTTGATATGCCACACCTGTGAGGTGGATGGATTATCTCGTTCACTAACACAGATTTAGACAGATTTGTGAACAATATTTGAGAGAAATAGTCCTTTTGTGTACATAGAAAAAGTCTGAGATATTTGAGTTCAGCTCATGAAAAATGTGGGCAAAAACAAAAGTGTTGCGTTTATAATTTTGTTCAGTGTAATAATCTTCACTTTTTTTTCAATGCACAGATGTTTACAGGAGTTTTTGTTG
>CM049812.1:205000-220000 GCA_027422405.1 Ptychobarbus kaznakovi | reverse complement strand
CTGTTTTCTGCTCTTTTACAATAAATCAATATTTGATAAATGAATCAGTGTTTTCTGCTCCTTTTGCATTTGTGGAGCTGCTTATAACTGCACATTGCTATTAAAGTTATGATTAATAACAGCTAATGTAAAGAGCCACACAGACTGTAAAATCAACTATTAGCCATTCATTTTCATATTAAAAACTAATAAGTAATAAATAAAGGACAACTTTCACGTATTGCACCGCAGAGCAGATTTTTATGTTTTATATTTCTCAAAAATCATATTATTTGATTTCTTCCGGCCTCGCACTAAAAGGTCTAACCTGATTGGCTCTGAGCACCACATCTCTTCTGATTCAATTTGACCCCGGCCTCGTCTGATTGGTTCTCAGCTGACCTCTTGACCTCTCAGAAACAAACAGCGGCTCTCAAAACCTCCGCGTCATGATCACAGTCCGAGACATTCATCTACTCACTTACACGGATTAATACACGGTATTAATCAATACAAATTCATGTCAAAAAAATTTATAAATAATGTCACTATATTTTACATTATAATACATGTTTATATTATTTTGTAATTAAAAATATTATTTGTAAATATAAGTTTACCATACTGAAATAAATGTTTCATTTCAGAAACGGCAAGTTCAATATTCAATAATATTATAAATATAAATAAAATAAGACAAAGCAAAAGGTAAAGCATTTAAAAAATGTATTAAAATAAACAACCCAGCTCTAAAAAGTATTTAAAATGACAAAAATACTATATTTTAAAATATATTTTAATATTATAAAATTATATTGCATATAATAATAAATACTTTTATTATTTTATTATTATATAAGTTACTATTATATAATTATTATATAATTATATTAACAACAGCCCATATATAACATTTGATTTTATATCATAATGAATATTTACATTATTTTATAATTAAAACTTTATTTGAATAATTTAAATGTATTTAAATAATTGCTTCATAGCAGAATACATTAAAAGACATTTATATTTTACATATAAAAGTATTGCCATATCATCTTCATTCATTATTACATGGCAGGTTCAATATTCTTCAAACAATTAAATAAATACAGATATTTTATGAAATTCAATCTAGAAAAAAGACTCTATAAACGTAGTTTTTAATGCACTTGTAAAGGTTTATGTGGGTCCTTCTAACAAAGTACTTCAAAGTTTGTTCTGATGAAAATATCCTATGACTTTAATGACTTTAAAACAGGGTAAATCATGCTTTATAGAAATATAATAAATATAAACCAAGCATTAAATACTTTTTATTTAAAGCATTTTTGTTATAAACACAAAAATATCTGCTTAATTACTAAATCTCGTTCATTTAGTCTATTTTATTTCACTTTGTGCATTTAATTACAAGACTTCGCTCTTTGCTCAAATCCTGATTTTATTGAATCACAATGTTATGATTTTAAACTCTACATGTATTTTCTCTATATTTACTGGTGTAGAAATAGTCACCGCCATCAAAGCAAATGAAATGTGACAATAGAAATAAGTGACAGTAATCAGTGAGAACAGAAATCACTCACAAACACAGCATAAGTGCATTTCCATGCTTCAGTTATTAGAAACACACAGAGCTGTGTGTATGAAATCTGACGTGATACGATCATCTTTGTTTAATCCGTATCTGTGCGCTTCTTACCTGCAATATTAAAGACAAAATCAAAGCTACGACAACAAAACAAACACTGAAATATTGATCCTCCTCAGAGGAGCCGAACAACACATCTGTGAGTCTCTATATGAAGAACCGCTGCTGCTATTAATATTACAGCTCACACCGTATGAAATATTACACACATACACGCACGCGCACACTCACACACACACACACTCTTATGCACACACACACACATACACGCATGCCCATACTCACTCGCACACACACACACACACACGCACACACACGCTCACACACACTCACACCACACACACACACACACACACACACACACACACACACACACACACAACCCACACACACACACACACACACACACACACACACACACACACACACACACACACACACACACACACACACACACACACACACACACACACACACACACACACACACACACACACACACACACAACACACACTTTCTTCTTTTATTTGGATCCACAAGGCAAGCAACAAAAACAGAATCCAAATACTTAGGGAAGTAAGTTTGCAGAATGACAGGTACACATGGCTAACATACATTCACAAGTCCTTAGATGAACGACATTCAACACTCAAGGATAGACACAAAACACACACACACACACACACACACCACACACACACACACACACACACACACACACACACACACACACACACACACACACACACACACACACACACACACACACACACACACACACACACACACACACACACACACACACACACACACACACACACACACACACACACACATTAATAAGCAAGTTAAGTTTTGTTCATACCAGAAGATAAAGTTTAAAATACACCTGATTCAGATGTTAAGTAAACTATTATTTCTTTATTTTGCTTGATGTTTTTATTGCTTTTTCTGCTGCATTTAATCCAATCTGATTATTTTCATCTGTCGGTGTTTATAAGCCGGCTGTGTTCACAATCACATTACTGAGCACATACTGCCATCATTGTGACTAGCAGAAAATGGCTCTGACGATCAGCCGGTTTGTAATATTTCACGTCGGATGCAATAAGCGACAGAACAAACGTCTTGGGGATGGATGACACCGTCTCCGGTTATTGATTTATGAACAGTATCGACGGCGTATCTTTAATACCCGCCGATCTATCGTAACGTCATCGCACGTGAATCGCATTTTCCTCAGTCTCCAAACAAAATCAGCTAAAAAGGCCGGATGACTGCGCCATTCCTCCGCGTGTTTCCCTCTGAAAAACGTCCGGGCGGATAATACAATCATCAAAGAGGAGAGAGCATCAATTAAACGGAGAGAGAGGGAGACGGAGAACAATGAGGACGATGCAGCAGACGCTCCTTCATGCTGGGAAGCGGATCGATAGCATCATGCACTGCGTTCCTGCGCCAGCCGCTCCAGCATCATGGATTATCAGCTCCCATGATGCACTGCCTGCTCCGCCGGCCCATTGATCACCGATACGCAGGCAGGTAACATTTGATCGCAGAGGATTGTGGGAAAGGATTGATCTCTGCCGCCCTACGATGCAGGAGCAAGAAATCTCATGCTAGGAAATAAGCGCTTTTTTTTGCTCTGCGCTTTACGCCCCAAATAAAAGCAAACGCTCTGTTTTGTCAGAAAACACTTCTAGGTGGTTGCTAGGGTACTCTGGGTGGTTGCTAGGTACAAATTATCAGTTTCAGTCTTTCGGTATTCCTGACCGAGTATCTATTCATCCTGAGGAGTCTTAAAACTAAAGATGAAGGAGCACTTCTAGGTGGTTGCTAGGGCAGTATGGGTGGTTGCTAAGGTGTTGCTAGGCAGTTACTAGGGTTTTATGTGTGTTACTAGGTGCCAATACTCCGTTTTGTAAATTCAGCTTCAGACTTTTTGTATTCTGACCAAGAATCTGTTTTCCCCTAGGATTCTAGGTGGTTGCTAGGGCAGTATGGGTGGTTGCTAAGGTGTTGCTAGGCAGTTACTAGGGCTGTATGTGTGTTACTAGGTGCCAATAATCCGTTTTGTAAATTCAGCTTCAGTCTTTCGGTATTCCTGACCAAGAATATTTTTGTCCCTAGGATACTATGTGGTTGCTAGGGCACTCTGGGTGGTTGCTAAGGTGTTGCTAGGTGGTTGCTATGGTGTTATGGGTGTTGCTAGGTGCAAATGCTCCATTTGGTCAATTCAGTTTTGGTCTTTTGTTTTCCTGACTGAGAATCTATTCGTCCCGAGGACTCTGGGTGGTTGCTAGGGTGTTGCTAGGCAGTTGTTAGGGTGTTTTATTATTATATAACTATATTATTTTAAAATATGAATTTCCTGCTTAATGAAATGATTACTATAGCTACTTATTATTTTTAGTTATCATAGTATATGATATACCAATATATTTATATTTCTAAAATGTTTAACTGTGTAACAAAATTAAATTATTATAATAAGAATATATTATTTTGTGATTACATTATCATACATCATTATTTTAATATGATATAATTATATTACTTTTGAAAAATACATAAATTTACTGTTTAATGAAATAATTACTTCATAGTTACCTATACCAGTGCAATACATTTATATATTAAAATATTACAACAGTACAATATAAAATATTTATTTTTTTATAATAATACAATTATATGATTATGTTAGTCTAAATTTAAATAAATATATTTTGTTAAATATTTTTGAAATAATAAATGCTTCATGGTTACTTACACCAGTACATTTAATAATAAAAACAAATAAATATATATATAACTGTATAATTTGCTGTATAACTTCATAAGTTGCTAGGGTACTTCGAGTGGTTGCTAGGGTACTTCGAGTGGTTGTTAGGGTACTTCGAGTGGTTGCTAGGGTACTTCGAGTGGTTGCTAGGGTACTTCGAGTGGTTGCTAGGGTACTTCGAGTGGTTGCTAGGGTACTTCGAGTGGTTGCTAGGGTACTTCGAGTGGTTGCTAGGGTACTTCGAGTGGTTGCTAGGGTACTTCGAGTGGTTGCTAGGGTACTTCGAGTGGTTGTTAGGGTACTTCGAGTGGTTGCTAGGGTACTTCGAGTGGTTGCTAGGGTACTTCCAGTGGTTGCTAGGGTACTTCGAGTGGTTGTTAGGGTACTTCGAGTGGTTGCTAGGGTACTTCGAGTGGTTGTTAGGGTACTTCGAGTGGTTGCTAGGGTCTCCTGGGTGGTTGCCTTGGTCAATCTAAGCCCGTGAGATTTCGGGAGACTTGGTTGGCTGTTTAGGAGAGCAGAAAGTCTGATCCGTTATAAAGGAGCCCGAGTCAGAAGAGTCTGGAGGTCTTGAGAAGCATCCAGCGAGTGCAAACACAATTTATTAGCGAGGAGGAAGAGGACGAGACCTTCTCCATCCCTCGCTTCTGAAGGGTAAACACATTATTATACTTTAAAACACACACATGATCCAGAGCTCATATCTGGAGATTCCTCATCAACTACAGCCAGAGAACAACTGAGAATACAGAGCAGATTACAACCTTACAACACACACACACACACACACGCACGCACGCACGCACGCACGCACACGAGCCAGAGCTCATATCTGGAGATTCCTCATCAACTACAGCCAGAGAACAACTGAGAATACACAGAAGATTACAACCTTACAACACACACACACGCACGCACGCACACGCACACACAACACGCACGCACGCACACACAGTGTTGTCAATATATTTCATTATTTTGTTTATATATATATATATATATATATATATGAAATGGATACTAGTGGTTAAATTATACAGTATAGCAGCCATTCAACAGAATAAAGAGTTAAAAACAACACACATTTACCTTATTTATTTCTTAAATATTGACAGTTTCTGCAAAATTGTGGTGCATCTCTAATATCAGTAGAAGTAACTCACAAAAAGTGTTTCTTCCTTTTGCATCTTCACAGTCAGTGCTTTCCTTACACTCTCTCCCTGTGTGTGTGTGTGTGTGTGTGTGTGTATGTCTGTCTCTGTGTGTGTGTGTGTGTGTCTCTCTGTGTGTGTGTGTGTGTGTGTGTGTCTGTCTCTCTCTGTGTGTGTGTGTGTGTGTGTGTGTGTGTGTCTCTCTGTGTGTGTGTGTGTGTGTGGTGTGTGTGTGTGTGTGTGTTTGTGTGTGTGTGTGTGTGTCTGTCTCTCTCTCTGTGTGTGTGTGTTTGTGTGTCTGTCTCTCTCGCTGTGTATGTGTGTGTTGTGTGTGTGTGGTGTGTGTCTGTCTCTCTCTCTGTGTATGTGTGTGTGTGTGTGTGTGTGACAGAGAGAGAGAGAGAAAACAGTTCAATAGTGCGACAGACGGCCGGTGTGTGTCCGCTGAGACTGGGGCTCGAGTGTCCACGATAAAAGAGTCCACAAAGCGATTGTGACCGCGTCTCTCTTCAATAAGAGCCCTCCTGCTCGCTGGCTTTCACACACGCCGTTATCAATAGGCCGCGGTGCTGAATAGCACAAACACTCTCTATTTGGCTTCCAGTCAATTAAGCTCTAAGCTGTCGGCAAACAGGACTTTTAACTTCCTTGGAGATTTGGAGACATGAAAATTGGAGACACGCGATTGCAGCAAAAAAGAGACGAGGAGAAAGAAGAAAAACGAAGGCTCGTTGTTTGCGGACAAGCGTGAATTACAGAGATTGAGGCAGATAGGCGCGCGCACACACACACACAGTCACACACACACACACACAGTCACACAGTCACACACACACACACACACACACACACACACACACACACACACACACACACACACACACACACAAGCAGATTCCATTAAAACTGGCACGTAAGTGGCCGTTTAAGGGAGTGAAGCTCATCCAATTTAACATTCACAAAAGATGGTTGAGCCGCTAAAAGGAAACAGCCTTGAAGACAGAAAAGCAAGACGATCTTCTCTAAAGCCATGCTGGCTCTTTGAGGATGTTACTGCGATTAAGTGATTTAAGAAAGAAGCTTTCTCTGTCAGTGAGATCAGGTGCTTTTTTGCACCCTTTGAAGGGTAGTTCAGCCAATAATGAAAAAAATCCTCATTCACTCGTTTCAAACATGCATGAAAAGGAGATATTTAGCACAACGTTCATGCTGCTAAAGTATGACTTCAGAAGATCTGTTGTTTTATGATGCTTTCTGGAGTTCAGAGCAGCTCCGGTCTCCATTCACTTATATTAATGAGAAGAGCAGCGTGAACATTCTGCTGAACATCTCATGGGGGGGGGGGGGGTCACAATATATATGGGGAATATATGCAAAAAGTGGAGTAAAATATGGAAAATAAATCATGAAATACATGAATGATCAGCTTTGGGGTGAACTGTCTATTAAGTATCAAAGGGAAATGTCAGTATATGCAAAAATAATAAATAATTCTATGAGGAATATGCAAAAATACAATCAAATACATGAATGAATGAATGAATGAATGATGCATTTATATAGCGCTTTTTGTGTATTGTTGTACACCCAAAGCGCTTTACAATCATGTGGGGGGTCTCTCCTCAACCACCACCAGTGGGGGTGAATTCCCACATGGGGGAAATACGCAAATAATTTTGGGAAATATGAATAAACCATGAGGAAAAACATGAAATAAAATATGATTTAAAAATAATGAAATATGTGTGTGTGTTGGGGGGGGGGGTTGTTTGCAAAAATCGTAAAATACATGACAACGACAATTATCTATTTTGAATGATAATACATAATTAAATAGGGGGAATATGCAAAAATATTATAAAATATATGGGGGGAAATATGCAAATAATCATGAAATACATGGATGCAAATAAAAAAAATATATATATATATGAGGAAATTATGCAAAATATAATAAAATGTATATATTGAGGAAAATACGAACAAAAAACATGAAATACATGATGATGACAGATTGATCATCTTTGTGTGAACTGTCCCTTTAAGAATCCGAGAGAAAAGCCAGAGTTCCATCAGGCCACTTTAAAACGGAGAAGTTTCAGAGCGAGTGCTGATGTCATCAGTACACTAGAGAGCAAACACAACAGAAGCACTGAACGAAATTAACCTGAACACACACACACACACACACACACACACCCGAACAATCAATTCTGCAATCTAATTTTATCCTTTGCTCTTTTGCCTTTTTTGCTGCATGGAAGCAATTCAGAAAGAGAAGATCCAGAGAAAGAAGGAAACAAAGAAAAAGAGATAAGAAGTGATCAATACTTCAGACAACTCACTTGACTATTTTGGCCATCTGTTTGCACGCACGCACGCACGCACGCACGCACACACGCACACACGCACACTGCTTGGGGAACATCTAGATATGCCTTCAATTAAAAATATTTATTACAAAAATTATGAGATTAAGAGAAAAATTATAAAAAAGACGGAGGAAAATGTGGAGACAAATATGCAAAGAAATCAAGAAAAATAAATGGGGAATAAGAAAAAAATATACATTTATGAAATATATGTTTTTTTAAATATATGAGGGAAAATATGAGATTAAATGGTGGAAAATATGTAAAAGAAATCATGAAATATATGAGGGGGATTAAAAAATATAGGTTAAATATGCAAAAAATTTAAGATATATCTGTAAAAATATGCAAAAAAAAAAGAAATATAAGGGATGAAAAATGGGGAAAATATAAAATAAACATGGGGAAAATACATATAAAAAGTAAATATTTTTTGGTAGAAAATATTAAGAAATTAAAATAAATGGGAATATACAAGAAAAAACTAAATACATTTTTATTCTAAAAATACAAACAAAAAATCTTACTGCCTTTATACAAAATAATCAAAGGCTATGACATGACTATTTAGCTAGATATGTGTGTGTGTGTGTGTGTGTGTGTGTGTGTGTGTGTGTGTGTGTGTGTGTGAGAGCAGGTGCAGTCTCTCTGTGTGTAGTCAACACTAGCTGGTGTTCAACTTTGTCAAATCAGTCAAAAAAGCGTCTATTAACCTCTGAGTGTGTGTGTGTGTTGCACCCAAGCAGGACCATCTGTCACCCCCGCCTGCCCCTATCACCCCCTGATGAGAGCAGGCGTGCTGCTCTCTGGGCCGTTTCAGGGGGTTTAACCCTGCGATATCCTGCCAGCAAAACTAACGTCCAGTTGCTAGGGTGTTCTGAGTGTTTTACTCTGTTGCTGTGCAGTTGCTAGGGTGTTCTAAGAGTTTTGGCTGTTGCTATGGAGTTGCTAGGGTGTTCTGAGGGTTTTGGCTGTTGCTATGGAGTTGAGGGTGTTCTGAGTGTTTTGGCTGTTGCTATGGAGTTGAGGGTGTTCTGAGTGTTTTGGCTGTTGCTATGGAGTTGAGGGTGTTCTGAGTGTTTTGGCTGTTGCTATGGAGTTGAGGGTGTTCTGAGTGTTTTGGCTGTTGCTATGGAGTTGCTAGGGTGTTCTGAGTGTTTTGGCTGTTGCTATGGAGTTGAGGGTGTTCTGAGTGTTTTGGCTGTTGCTATGGAGTTGAGGGTGTTCTGATTGTTTTGGCTGTTGCTATGGAGTTGAGGGTGTTCTGAGTGTTTTGGCTGTTGCTATGGAGTTGCTAGGGTGTTCTGAGTGTTTTGGCTGTTGCTATGGAGTTGAGGGTTGAGGGTTAATGAGATGGAATATTGAAGAGCACTTCCCATCCAATAAATTGCAATAAGCATTGTGCGTTAGTACTTTTAAGATGAAACAAATCTCAGATTTCAATTTATGTCCACTGTATTGCAGTATTCAAACAATACATGCTGTTTTGGCGCTGTTTAACGTGGAGTGACAGATCGCTGGCGACAGATTCTATTGGCGTTGGCAGCGCTCTTCTCATCTGCCTCCAGTCAATCCGAGTCCTGAGTGAACGCGCGGAGCCGGTTTGAGAGAGACGAAGGGTGAATCCCAATTCTCTGTCTTACCCCTTCCCCTTAGTAGTGCGCATTCATGTGAGAGTAAGGGGTACTTCTGGTTTTAATCGAGGGGTAGGGGGAAGGGGAAGGGGTAGATACCCTTAAAAACCAAGAATTTTCAGAGCTTACTTGAAACCAAGGTGTACCCAGAACACACTGATCCAGATCATCCAGAGGGTATTTTCAGCTTAAATAATTGATTTAATTTTTTTTACAATTTTTGTCTTGTTTTGTGCTCTACACAGTCCTGTACATATATATTTGCAACCATGCTCTTAATTGAAACGTTTTTAAAAATCGCTATTTTTCCACGCTAACGTTACATTGCTGATTTGCACAACAGTCCAGTGTTTCTCTGACTGGAGAATACATCACTAAAACCCACGCAATCGACAAACACACACTTACAGACGGAGAGTTTGTGATCAACACTTGTCTCCTCTGGTGACGTAGCAGCAGCTAGCGACGATGTATGATGACGTAACGGTAACCAAGTGCCGTCTCGTTTCATAGGGGGATGTTTTCACCCCTAGCGCTTACCACTCGGTTTCCAGTGACGAGGGCTAGGGGTAAGACGAAGGGGAAGGGGTAAGACAGAGAAATGGGATTCACCCTAAGTGCTGTCACGTTTGTAAAATGATCATGTATTTGTAAAGAGGTTACGCAGCGCTAACGTGATTGTGTGTTTGCAGACTGATGATGCATTTGAGAGCTGAACTCTGCTCCGTGGTGGCTCTCCGTCTCTGTCACGATCAGGCGGACGACTCATCCGTCCTGGGACATATTAGACGTCCAAACGCACAGCATACAGTTAAAGAGAAAAACAAGCTCACAACACATACTCTCTCTCTCTGCTCCGCCCACTTCCTGTAACCGTAATCAAACATCACGACATCCGAGGTGGGGGTGGATTCACTCTGACCTTTGACCTCTCCAGCTCCTAATATGAGCTGTTTTTGGGACTGACCGCATCTCCCACATACTCACGTTTCTCTTTAACTACTAAATCTTGCTCTACAAGACAGACATCGAAACGGAAACTGACGGCTGTAGAGATGAGCGGCATTGCGAGACGCATTATATTAAAACACTTGGAAATTAAAATTAAAAATAATAGTCCTACAAATTGAAGATACATGGCCGTGCACAAACTAAATCTATTACAGCGGCAAGTGAAAATTATTGAAAATTCACATCATTATATTTAGATCTGCTTATGTTGCATCAGATTTTTTTTTTGACACTATGATATCAACAATGTTATTTTTGTATTATTTATATACTTTTACAGTTTTCTTTAATAATTTACATTAGCTTTTATTTTCTATTTTCAGTTTTTATTTTAGTTTTAGTTTAATTTATAGTAATTTTATGCAATTTTTAAATTTTATTAGTTTTTATTCGTTTTAATAAATATTACTATATCAAAATAGTATTTATTTTATTTTAGTTAAAATTTGTTTTATTTAGTTAGTAAATTTAGTGCTTCAACAAACATACTTCAGTCAGTTTTTATTTTTTCATCTAATATTTGCATCTTATTTCAGCTGATTTTTTATAAAAAAAAGGTTTTTGAATAGTTTATACAAAACTGCTTTTAAACAAACAAAAAAAGGCAATTTCTTTATAAGAAAATTTAATATTTAGAGCCTGAAAATGCAAACATTTGAAAACAAGTAAAAAAAAAATTTGTTTTTAAAAACGATAACATTATTGTCTCTGTAAACGACAAAAACGGTGACACATGCGCATGCATAACGCGCTCGGTCTAAAAGAAAGCATGTGTATGTAGCACGTAGTATCTCTTTACAAAGAGACATCGCCAGCTACAGGCCTGCATGCATAATGCAGTGTTTTTGTCGTTTTCGCAGATCCGTGTGGACTGGGATCATTTGGACAACATTGTCGTCTGTATGCGAAACTTTGCAAAAATTTTACTTTCATGTAAATCATTTTTAGTACACTGTCATGTAAACATTCTCATCATAAAACACAGTGCAGATACAATAACACAATAAATTCAAATATAAACCGTTTCAGTGATTATTAAAGGACTTATTCAGGAACGTTCTTTGCTCGCTTTCTGTATATAATTTATTCCCAGTTTGAATAACCGTGTTGTTTTATGTAAAGTCTTGATTTTCTAATGTGTAAAAAGCAATGAACTGATTCATAAATGATTCTTAAGCTGTTTTGTGTCAGTGAATATGACATGCCGTTTCCCCCAAAACAAAAACATTTATGTTTCCAGTCAATCTGAGATCCGTCAATACACACGCGCAGACACACGGAAGACGTTTATAAAGTCACGGTTCTCATGCACGTCAGTCCTGTTTAGCTGGTTAAGGAGGATTAACAGGAAACACTTTCATCACATTAAGGTGAGACACTGTTTATCTCTCCATCGATCCTCTCTCTCGATCCAAACATCCTTCTATCCAGTGTGAAAAGCACAATAACGAGCCAGTTTAGGACTGTATTTCCCAATGAAAGAAACCTGTAGGCTGCAGCTTGAGCTTATTGTTGTGAATTTATGCGATTTCCACATGCACATGCACACACACGCACAGACTCACACGCACAAACACACACGCACAGACTCACACGCACAAACACACACGCACACACACACACAGACTCACACGCACAAACACACACGCACACACACGCACACACAGACTCACATGCACAAACACACACGCACGCACAGACTCACACGCACAAACACACACGCTCAAACACACACACACACCGCACACACACACACGCCCGCTCACGCCACACACACACGCCCGCTCACGCCACACACATCACACACACACTCTCTCACACGGACACGCATACGCACACACTCTCTCTCTCTCTCACAAACACACAGGCACGCACACGGATACACACACGCACGGACACACACACACGGGCACACACACACACACACACACACACACACACACACACACACACACACACACACACACACACACACACACACACACACACACACACACACACACACACACACACACACACACACACACACACACACACACACACACACACACACACACACACACACACACACACACACACACAGTAAAGCAATCACTGCTTCTAGCACTACTGAAAGGCAGCGTACGTCTCTGCTGAAGTCCAGTCGGCTCTCTGCAGCCAGTCAATAACACAGACATGCGTGACCATTTATCATTTCTACTCTCATTTTTCACATATTGACATTGTTTTTCCATTTATTCTGCAGAATTAAATCAGACGAACCGTCCGAGTCGAGTGCAGCCGGTGTCTCACACACAGTCTTACTAAAACCCTGCATCTTTACAGATTAATAAAGACCAGTTTTGAGCATATTGTATGTATCTTAATCTAATTTATATCCTAATCTAGTTGTCTAATAAACCTGGCATTGTATATTTCGAATATCGTTGGCTCTTTGATTAATTGCTTTTGCAAAATGCTTTGGATTAAAGCATCTGATAAATTCATACTATAAAATATATATAATAGCCAAATAAATTATGTTTATGGAAATGCTGCAATTTCATATTACAAAAATAACACCAGATATCATCTATTATTCAATTGGAGGGTTACTATCATTAACTAAAGGTAAATAAATAAATACATTTAAAACACTTTCGTTATATGAAATAAAATAAATATTAACTGAAATAAAAAATTATATAATAAGATTAATTTTGTTTTATTTAAATTGATGTGCTCAAATAACTAATAAAAATGAAATAAGGCTTTCAACAACATGCTGGAATAAAAATAACTATATCGTTAAATATAAAATTATGTGTTGAGTGTTGATTATCAAACAAATTTGATTAATTAATAAATTTTTTATGTTTCTACATGAAACATTAAAACTAAATTCATTTTGGTTTCAGTAAATTTCAATGCATCACTAGTTCTAAATATTGATATTTTATTACATTATGGCACCATTATATATATATATATATATATTAATAATTAATTTTTATACATTTTAAAGTTTACAAATTTGTAAAATATTGTGTAATTTCTGTTTTTTAATAAATATGTTTATATAGTTTTCATTCATTTTTTATTCAAATTTTAGTTATTTTAGTAAATCATGCTAAACTAAATTTTATTTCAAGTAATTATTATTTATTTATTTGTATTTACCCTTTAGTCATTAGAAAAACCCCCGAACAGAGAAAAACTGACCAAGAAACCGCAGCAATGTTGATATTAATTAAAAACAGCATTATCACTAACAGTCCTATATGTGTACTCAAAGTAATATTCCAACAGTACTGGAGCAATATTGTGGTTAAATCTATATCTGGACTGATCAAAAGTGGTTTTCAGCCTGAGAAGATCTGGATTACAGCACCTTAAACCGGTTCACAGATCATAACAGAAGACGGAGAGACAGAGATCTGATGTATTCTCTCCATCTGTGAGCTGTTCTGGGTTCAGTTATTGATGATTGTGGGGCATCATGGGAGATTATTAGAGTCTGAAACCCAGTGTGAGTGTGTGTGTAATATTTCCAGCCTCCAGGAGCCTGAAATGAAACTCAGGAATTTGGTACAGTGGGGAAAAACATCCGTACCTGCGATGATGTCATCGTCCGTCACGTCCATCTCTTCCTCTGAAGCTTTGGTCTCGGTGGGCGGGGCTTCAGCAGGGGGCGGGGCCGGCTGGGCGGTCTCAGGGGCGGTTCCCGCTGCAAACAAACAAACCAATCACAAAGTGAACATTCAGTTCTAAACGGCATTTTTCTTGTCGACTCTTTTCTGCAAACCTCGTTAAAAAGCTCATCAGGGTTTATTGGTGCTTTGCATTATCGAGGCTTTATTAAGCTTTAGCGCCTGATTACCGCCATTTCCATTCCGTGCCTTCATTCGGTGCTTATCCTGGAATTACCAATTAAAATAAGCTTTTCATTAAAGAGGCTGCAAATGAATCAATGCTGCTTAAAGGTGAGCATGAGCTAATCTAGACGGCGCGCTAATTAATGAGACCCCCGGACCCCCGCCAACCCTCGGCGGAGAGAGAAACTGGACTGAGCTTTAAACTCTGTCTGACTGATCCAGATCTGATTGACCGAACCGAGAGAAATAAACCTGCACGGTCCAGCCGATGCAATGAGGGATATTTGTATTACTGTAACTGTCCAAAAAAATGATATAAAATACATAAAACTAAATCTAAATAATAAATCAAATACATTCTCATTATTGTTATGTGAAAAAAGGATACCTAAAATGAAAGCATTTACAATTAATTGACCTTAATTTAAGCTGATTTAAAGAAAATGTCATATTACAGTAGAGATAATATGAGAATCACCACCGACATCATTTTTCAGTTTATTATTTTTTTAAAGGACAAGACTGACTCTTCCATGTGTGTAACTAATATTCAAGGAAAA
>CM049812.1:192500-202500 GCA_027422405.1 Ptychobarbus kaznakovi | reverse complement strand
AGGTAACTGACAGCTCGTCACGGATGCTGTCGATAGAGCTTAAGTAGTAAATAACCCCGAATATTCCTTGAAGATAAACGGCTGGTCTGGAGTGTGTGTGTGTGTGTGTGTGTGTGTGGATGGCGTTCAGCCTCAGGGTGTGTGTGCGCGAGCTGTGTGGGATTATAGAGGCACATCCGCGGGCCGCAGCGCTCTCTCACGGAAGAACCGCCCGAGGCCTGGTTTAATCACCCGCTCATCCGTCCCCCCCACCGCTCATCACCCCAGGGGATGCTGGGAAGGGTAAATCCCAGCCCTCAACATCCTAACAGGGGAGCCAAGCTTGAGGAGCGAAGGTGTGTGAGAGAGAGAGAGAGAGAGATAGATAGAGAGAGAGAGAGAGAGAGAGACGGAGCAAGAGAGAGAGAGAGAGAGAGAGAGAGAGAGAGACGGAACGAGAGAGAGAGAGAGAGAGAGAGAGAGACGGAACGAGAGAGAGAGACGGAGCGAGAGAGACGGAGAGAGAGAGAGAGAGACGGAACGAGAGAGAGACGGAGAGAGACGGAGCAAGAGAGAGAGAGAGAGACGGAACGAGAGAGAGAGAGAGAGAGACGGAGAGAGAGAGACGGAGAGAGAGAGACGGAACGAGAGAGAGAAGAGAGAGAGAGAGAGAGAGACGGAGAGAGAAAGAGAATTAAATAGATTGAAAGACAAATAAAAAAAACGAAACAAATATAATATAATAGTTCAAATCTAAAAGAAATAAGAAAATAAAAAGAAAAAAACAGCACAAATAAAACAAATGCAAAACGAAATATTAAAAAAATACAACATACAATACAATAAAAAAACGTTAAAGTATAAAATTTATAATTATTTTTTAAATAAAATAAAAAGTTACAATATAATAGAAATACAGGAAAATAAATAAAGTAAATTGCTAACTATAAAATAAATACATTAAATAAACAACCAAAGGAAGAGAACAGCAAAATAAAAAAAAATAAAAATAATAATAATTAATAAAATAGACTTTTCAAATAAATTAAAAATAAAATATCCAATAAAATAATATAATAGATAAATAAATAAATAAACAAAAACTAAAACAAATACATCAATCAATTAATCTTACAAAATCAAAAACAATAAGTATTGTGTCGTTGTGATGCCATATTTCTGAATCTTTTCAGCAACGAGAACTCCTTAAAGTTGCAAGTGATGGAGCGAAGGTGCGAACGAACAAGATAAGGAAAAAAACCAGCAGTCATTCATTCAGATGATCAAAGAGACAACAGATGCCTGAGCGAGCGTTAGAGTGTGTGTGTGTGAGTACAAGTGAAGTTCATGGAGGTCTGCTTAATGAAGTGACGGGTGAATAGAGCCCAGAACAGAGGATCAGACACACACACACACATGTTGGTTTTTATGGTTTACGGGGACTTTCCATAGGCGTAATGGTTTTTATACTGTACAAACCGTAGTGCTATTGCCCTACACCTACACCTAAACTTAGCCCTCACAGGAGACGGTTCATTTCTATTTTCCCTCAAAAAAACTCACTCTGTATGATTTATAAGCGTTTTAAAATTATGGGGACACTGAAAATGTCCTCATAAATCACCTTCTCCTTGTAATACCTATGTCATACCCATGTCATTATACAAATTTGTGTCCTCATAAACCACATAAACATGCCCCCACACACACACACACACACACACACACACACACACACACACACACACACACACACACACACACACACACACACACACACACACACACACACACACACACACACACACACACACACACACACACACACACACACACACACACACACACACACACACACACACACACACACACACACACACACAGTCAAGCATGAAGTCTAGTCCCTTCTGCAGCCTAGAAACTCAAATTAAAATGAAAAAGTACTGTACAATTTAAAAATGTTATTACAATTTCAATTAACTGTTTTCTATGTAAATATCTGTTAAACTGTAACTTATTTCTGTGATGCAAAGCTGTATTTTCAGCATCATTACTCTACTGTTCAGTGTCACATGATATTCAGAAATAATAATAATATGCTAAATTGCTGCTCAAGAAACATTTCTGATTATCAAGTTTGAAAAAGTTCATATTTTTGTGTGAAATTGTGCTAAATATAACATTGAGCCCATGACAAAACTCCCAGAATGCAGCTGTCTGGCTTTCATTGCGTGTCTTGTGTGTTTTTGTGAACAGGAAAAGGTCATTTATTCATTTCCAGAGCAGCTAATGCCCAGCATGCATCTGTGCCGTTTCTGTGAGAGCGAGAGCTGACCTTTAACTGCTTCAAAACCTTTCAGTCTGACTGCAAATCAAAACCCATCTAAACGTGTCTGTGTGTATGAGGAGTAAGATGTGCCATTGAACGCTTGACTCACATACCTCCGCTGTGAGAGAGAAACACCCACTTACTTATAAATCTAAATCATTTCTGTGGGAGCTGACAGCACGAGAACGTTAGATTTAATCAGGAATATTATATAGAAAACATTCCCAAAACGTTAAGACAAAATGTCAGATATTGTGATTTCATTTGTGATGTAAAATCTAGTATATATTTTTATTTGCACTAGATTATTTCAATTCTCTGATTTGCATGCAAACAATATAATTACTGACTAGATTTGCCTTTAATGTAACACTTTCTCCATTTAATGTTTTAATGTAACACTTTCTCCATTTAATGTTTTAATGTAACACTTTCTCCATTTAATGTTTTAATGTAACACTTTCTCCATTTAATGTTTTAATGTAACACTTTCTCCATTTAATGTTTTAATGTAACACTTTCTCCATTTAATGTAACACTTTCTCCATTTA
The DNA here is from genome assembly GCA_027422405.1 of Ptychobarbus kaznakovi. Taxonomy (NCBI): domain Eukaryota; kingdom Metazoa; phylum Chordata; class Actinopteri; order Cypriniformes; family Cyprinidae; genus Ptychobarbus; species Ptychobarbus kaznakovi. The sequence goes on along the minus strand of CM049812.1, from coordinate 199,641 downwards.
ATGTTTTAATGTAACACTTTCTCCATTTAATGTTTTAATGTAACACTTTCTCCATTTAATGATTTAATGTAACACTTTCTTCATTTAATGTTTTAATGTAACACTTTCTTCATTTAATGTTTTAATGTAACACTTTCTTCATTTAATGTTTTAATGTAACACTTTCTCCATTTAATGTTTTAATGTAACACTTTCTCCATTTAATGTTTTAATGTAACACTTTCTCCATTTAATGTTTTAATGTAACACTTTCTCCATTTAATGATTTAATGTAACACTTTCTCCATTTAATGTTTTAATGTAACACTTTCTCTATTTAATGTTTTAATGTAACACTTTCTCCATTTAATGTTTTAATGTAACACTTTCTCCATTTAATGATTTAATGTAACACTTTCTCCATTTAATGTTTTAATGTAACACTTTCTCCATTTAATGTTTTAATGTAACACTTTCTTCATTTAATGTTTTAATGTAACACTTTCTCCATTTAATGTTTTAATGTAACACTTTCTCCATTTAATGTTTTAATGTAACACTTTCTCCATTTAATGTTTTAATGTAACACTTTCTCCATTTAATGTTTTAATGTAACACTTTCTCCATTTAATGTTTTAATGTAACACTTTCTCCATTTAATGTTTTAATGTAACACTTTCTCCATTTAATGTTTTAAATGTAACACTTTCTCCATTTAATGTTTTAATGTAACACTTTCTCCATTTAATGTTTTAATGTAACACTTTCTCCATTTAATGTTTTAATGTAACACTTTCTCCATTTAATGTTTTAATGTAACACTTTCTCCATTTAATGTTTTAATGTAACACTTTCTCCATTTAATGATTTTAATGTAACACTTTCTTCCATTTAATTTTAATGTAACACTTTCTCATTTAATGTTTTAATGTAACACTTTCTCCATTTAATGTTTTAATGTAACACTTTCTTCATTTAATGTTTTAATGTAACACTTTCTCCATTTAATGTTTAATGTAACACTTTCTCCATTTAATGATTTAAATGTAACACACTTTCTCCATTTAATGTTTTAATGTAACACTTTCTTCATTTAATGTTTTAAATTTCCATTTAATTTTTAATGTAACACTTTCTCCATTTAATGTTTTAATGTAACACTTTCTTCATTTAATGTTTTAATGTAACACTTTCTCTCATTTAATGTTTTAATGTAACACTTTCTTCATTTAATGTTTTAATGTAACACTTTCTCCATTTAATGTTTTAATGTAACACTTTCTCCATTTAATGTTTTAATGTAACACTTTCTCCATTTAATGTTTTAATGTAACACTTTCTGCATTTAATGTTTTAATGTAACACTTTCTCCATTTAATGTTTTAATGTAACACTTTCTCATTTAATGTTTTAATGTAACACTTTCTTTTAATGTTTAATGTAACATTTAATGTTTTAATGTAACACTTTCTTCATTTAATGTTTTAATGTAACACTTTCTTCATTTAATGTTTTTAATGTAACACTTTCTCTCTGATTTAATGTTTTAATGTAACATTTAATGTTTTAATGTAACACTTTCTCCATTTAATGTTTTAATGTAACACTTTCTCCATTTAATGTTTTAATGTAACACTTTCTCCATTTAATGTTTAAATGTAACACTTTCTCCATTTAATGTTTTAAATGTAACACTTTCTCCATTTAATGTTTTAATGTAACACTTTCTCCATTTAATGTTTTAATGTAACACTTTCTTCATTTAATGTTTAATGATTTAATGTAACACTTTATTAATTTAATGTTTTAATGTAACACTTTCTCCATTTAATGTTTTAATGTAACACTTTCTCCATTTAATGTAACACTTTCTCCATTTAATGTTTTAATGTAACACTTTCTCCATTTAATGATTTAATGTAAACACTTTCTCTATTTAATGTTTTAATGTAACACTTTCTTCATTTAATGTTTAATGTAACACTTTCTCCATTTAATGTTTTAATGTAACACTTCTTCATTTAATGTTTTAATGTAACACTTTCTCCATTTAATGTTTTAATGTAACACTTTCTCCATTTAATGTTTTAATGTAACACTTTCTTCATTTAATGTTTTAATGTAACACTTTCTCTATTTAATGTTTTAATGTAACACTTTCTCCATTTAATGATTTAATGTAACACTTTCTTCATTTAATGTTTTAATGTAACACTTTCTTCATTTAATGTTTTAATGTAACACTTTCTCCATTTAATGTTTTAATGTAACACTTTCTCCATTTAATGTTTTAATGTAACACTTTCTCCATTTAATGTTTTAATGTAACACTTTCTTCATTTAATGTTTTAATGTAACACTTTCTCCATTTAATGTTTTAATGTAACACTTTCTTCATTTAATGTTTTAATGTAACACTTTCTTCATTTAATGTTTTAATGTAACACTTTCTCCATTTAATGTTTTAATGTAACACTTTCTTCATTTAATGTTTTAATGTAACACTTTCTCCATTTAATGTTTTAATGTAACACTTTCTCATTAATGTTTTATGTAACATTTAATGATTAAATTCTCCATTTAATGTAACACTTTCTCCATTTAATGTTTTTAATGTAACACTTTCTTCATTTAATGAAACACTTTTAATGTAACTCTTTTTAATGTTTTAATGTAACACTTTCTCCATTTAATGTTTTAATGTAACACTTTCTCCATTTAATGTTTTAATGTAACACTTTCTCCTCCATTACATTATGCAATAATTTGCAAAGTGAAAACCACAAATTCATGACTAAAAGAGAAATTAAATTCACATTTAATGTCATTATATATCTAATTAATTATAATAATAAAAAAGCAATATTACCTTCAGAGGCACAACAAAATGTCACTAGCATTAAAAAAATCTCCAGAAAATGAAGACAAAGAAACTACAAAAACAAATAATAAGTGCACAAAAACATACAAAAATCTCCAAAATATTGCCCCAAAATGTCCGTGATATAAGAGAAAATACCAGACAAATTCTGGTATTAATTAATTTGAACAAATTAAAATATCAAATCTAGTGTACATTTGAATCTTACATTACATTTTCTGGTTTGCATGCAGGAACTAAAAACTAAATATATTTATTAACTAGATTATCATTTAATATAATACGTTTTCCTCATTATATCATTTGCCAAGTGGAATCCATAAGTTTATTACTAAATTCAGAATGAAATATGATATTATAGTATTCTCCAAAAAATGTTGTCTCTTAAACAACACGCACGATTTGAGGAATCGAGGACGAGTTTCATGCTTAATTATAAAATCAGCGTTAGTAATTTGAACTCCTGAAACGAACTATGAGGAACAATAACGGTGAACAGCACTAATTAGGGCTGATGATGTAGTGATCAGCGCTGATATAAACATACGGATGTTTCTGATCATTTCAAGGAAAGAGCAAAGACAAATGCCACAAGACAGTCGTGACGTCACACACTCCGTAACTGTGTGTGTGTGTGTGTGTGTGTGTGTGTGTGTGTGTGTGTGTGTGAGAGAGAGTTTGTGTGTGTGTGTGTGTGTGTGTGTGTGTGTCTGTGTGTGTGCGTGTGTGTGTGTGTGTGTCTCTGTGTTAGTGTGTGTGTGAGAGTGTGTGTGTGTGTCTGTGACGGATCGCTTTCACTGACCCCTGCAGTCCTGTACCCTTCTGAGGTCACTGCTGCCACAGTAACATTACACTGACCAGTAACCGTCACCATGGCAACTGTTCCCAGGGGCCACTGCTTGCCTCCCATCAACGGCCCATAGAGAGAGACACACACACACACACACGCGCGCAGATGGACGGACGGACGCGCGCAGACGCACGCACACGCGCAGACGCACGCACACGCGCAGACGCACGCACGCACAGTATTCTATATACTGCATGAGTCACTGGCTCTGTTCTAAACACTAATGAGCGTCTACTGCCTCCACAGTCAGCGGTCTTCTAAGAGTATATCCTAACTGGAATTGATGATTTGTAATATAATATTTCATAATCATGCTGCCAACCTTTCAGATGTTTTTAGCTGATTGTCTATTAGCTTTAAGATCATCTAGAGTACCGTTCAAAAGTTTGGAATAATTCACGTTTTTTATGTTTTAAAGAAATAAGTATTTTCTGCTCATCAAGATTGCAATTATTTGATCAAAAATACTGTAAAATATGTTAAATATTATTATGATTTCAAATAGCTGTTTTCTATGTGAATATCAGTTAAACTGTCATTTATTTCTGTGATCAAAGCATCATTACTCCAGTCTTCAGTGTCACATGATCTTCAGAAATCATTATAATATACTGCTCAAGAAACATTTATGATTATTATCAATGTTGAAAACAGTCGTGCTGCTGAATATTTCTGTGGAAACCATCAAAAGAACAGCATTTATTTGAAACATTATAACATTATAAATGTCTTTACTGTCACTTTTGATCAATGCATGTGTCCTTTATGAATAAAAGTATTAATTTCTTTGAAAAAAATTCTATATATAGATTTTTTTTTCAATCTATCCGTAAGTCCTATAAACATTAAACTTCAAGGTGGTTTTTACTTTTTAATTTCAAATCTTTCAAAAACAGCTTGACAAGATTTATCTTGACGCTTTCTAGTTAAAAAATAACACTAATATGAATTGCTTCAAATTTGAATAATTTTAATTCTACTTCTTTAAATTACAATTACAATTCACTCATCCTTGTTGCTACCTCAATTCATATTTAACTCAAATTCTTGAATTATAATTATAATTTAAAAGGCATTCAGAATTAAATATTGTCTTGTTCTCAACACTGACTAAATGCATTTTTCTTTCAAGCTGATATCCACATGTATAATGTATATTATTTCTCTTATGGGAAGACAGACAGCAGATATTGATGCTGCATCCGATTTCTGTCCAATCAGACGCTCTCTAGAATGAGAAAGTCCCGCCCCTAAAACCACCTGCCAATCACAAGCAAGCAACAGAACTAGATCCAAACTTCCAGATTCAATAAGAAAAACATGAAGACAGGGGAAAAACTCTTTCTTAAAAAGCATAAAGTATGAAAACAAAGAGCCGAGCGCACACCTGAGACTGAACCGATGAGAACAAACCCGAAGCAGAACGTTTGAGGGACATCAATACAACACAAACACTCAAACAAGACCTGCGGGAGGATCGAAGCGAGTGTGAACACAGATGTGTTTTCACACTCCTCGTCTGCTCCGAGACGGCCGGGTTTATCAGGTTTGTGCCGGTGGACGTAACCGAACGCGAGATCCTGGAGAGAATCTTAAGGTGTATTCACATCAGGAAAGTCTGATAGTTCACTTGCTTTGGTCCGGACCAAAGGCAAAAAATATACATTGTAGCTATTTTTAGCTTTAGGTTCCTTTTCACACCACACTGTTTGCTCTGGTCCGAACCAAAATGCAGTCAGGTGAAAACATGTCTTTGACCGCATTCCCTAAACTGCTTTTCTGCGTCAGAAAGAGCCTTTTCACCGGTTCTCCCGGAAGTAAACAAAGACAGTAAAATGCAGCAGACAGCACACTGCTATTATAGAGAGACAACTGCGCGGGTGGATTCTCCACACCTCCTCACAACCCAAGCTTTTCCTCGACCTGCCATGCTACTTCTTCCCTTCCCTCACCCCTGGTTTAGTCCAAACATGCACAGTTCTTTTTGCAGTTGGGTCTGTTTGAGGTCGGATGAACCGCTCCAGGGTTCATTTGAAAGCGTGCCGAGACCACCTCTTCAAGTTTGGTCGCTTTTGGTGCGCGCCCGAGTGCGATTGCTGCATTCTCACCGGCCCAAACGGACCGCACCAAGAGAGAGAACCAACTCTAGTGCGATTCAACCCAACTAAATGAGGCAGGTGTGAAAGCACCCTTAAAGATTCACGATTCAGTCCAGAATCTCCCACGAGCAGCAGGGCTTGTGCTGCTTCATCTGTGACGTCCTTTAAAGACGCGTCTCACTTCCTGCGTGTGCCAGGAAGTACAACACACACTTACACTGTACGTCGCTTTGAATAAAAGCATCTGCTAAATTACTAAATGTAAATATATCCAGTGTCCTGCAGAATAAAGAGTAAAGACAAAATTGCTTTGTTTGCTGTGTAGTCAAGACATCTGCAAATATGATTAAAAGATGAATATGAGACAAAACTACAGTGTCACATTTTATTATTAGCTGTTTTGACACATACATGTTTACCAAATAAAAAGGACAGCACTTTTAGAGTTCATCCCACTATCTGATGTGAGCGTAAGTATTGGGACAGTAGAAACTAAGGCAGATGTAAAAGACGAAAAGCTATTATTTAGTTACTGTGTATTATTTATATAATATATATATATAATAAAATTTGACATTCTGTAGTTTGTCTCATATTCATCTTTTAATCATATTTGTAAATGTCTTGACTACACAGCCAACAGAGCAATTGTGTCTTTATTGTTCTAATACTTTTGGAGGGCACTGTATATACTATATTATATTTAGTTTTATTATCTCGGCATAGTGTGGATTATTTGCATCGATGCTTTAAATATAATCTGTGTGTGAAATGTTGTCATTATTTGAACACTTGAGGGGCAGAAGCGTGTGACACTTACGAGAGCTGACCACGTCCACGTACTGCGGTAGATACGGTGCCCACATGTCAATGGTGTCCTTCCGGCCCGACTGACCGATCCGCCGCAGCTCAGCCAACAGCAGCGCCTGGGCCGCCTCTCGAACCTGCAGCACACACACACACACACCACACACCGCGTCAGGTTTACACACCGACGCTGCAGCGCTCTGCACACCACAGACCGCTGAGATGAAGCCGCAAATAAAGCTCACGCCTGAAGAAGCCAGTGAGAGACGGAGTGTGTCTTTGTCCCGCGGGTTAGCAGGTGCTCGAGCTGCCAGATACGAATGAAAGCCAATGTGAGAGAGACCGAGAGCGACCCTCGGAGAAAAAGGATTAAGGATGCTTAACAGAGCGTCTCTTTCTTTCTTTCTTCATTTCTCTCTCAGTGTGGCGTACGACACCTCTGCAGTCACGCACGTCACACACATGCGCGTACACACACACACACACACACACACACACACACACATACTCTCTCGAACACACACT
>CM049812.1:170000-187500 GCA_027422405.1 Ptychobarbus kaznakovi | reverse complement strand
CGGCTTCGATTTATGATCTTTTCAAGGCATTAATTTGTGCTTGAAGAGTTTTTAGGATCTTTTAAAGATCCACAGAGCCCCTCTAATTATGCATCGTCAAATCATGTCTGTGGATCATACAATAGAAATGCAAAATAAAAAAGCCTCTTCTGTAAATATCAAAAACACTGTAAAATAAGCATTGTTTTTTTGAGTAATTAATGCTATCATTAATTGTTTATGTCACTGATATCAGCCACTGGCTGATTAGATATCAATATTAGACAAAAAAACTCATGCTGGTTGACCATAAAGGTTTGCTACGTGCTATTTATGTTTTTTTTTTATCTGCAAAAACTTTATTTAGTCAGGAGTAAAATAGTATATAAACATTGGACACATTAGAAACATTGAACTCCATTATTTTGGCCCTAAAAAAGTGCATTTTAAAACATTTTGAAAGTTGCTCACCTTGATTTATTTTTGTTTATTTATTTATTAATACTAGTTAATATTTTTTCCTATTTTTTTTTTTTTAGCAATTTTTGCTTTAAACAGTCTGAATCTACTTGGCAATGACTGTTCAGTGAAATAATAGTTCCTATGATTAGGAAAAAATATATATTTATTTTTGATAAATAAAATAAAATAACAAAATGTAATAAAAAATGACTAAATAAAATAATTAAAAAAACAGTTAAAGTAAAATAATTATTTCACAGAAAAAAAAGTGAATTTTAAAACATGAAAAAAAAAAATAAATAAAAAAAAATCAGTTTCCCTGATGACCAAATAATATACTATTCTACAGGCCTCTTCAACCCCCTCAGACTCTGTAACACACGGCCAAATCTGCCGAAAACACCGGCGTTTGTTTCTCTAAATCCCTGCTTCCTCCGGCACACGCTCGGCTTTTATCTCGGCACGCGATTTAAAGAACGACTCCATTAAAAAACACTTAATAACACAAGCTAAGCACAGTTTCACAAACCCGTCCGGATCAATACGAGGAAACGAGAGGAGGGAGAAAACGCTGCACGCGGTGAATAACTTTCATTATGTGTACAAACCTAAAGAGAAGTGTTAGATCAATAATCTCAGCACATCTCGGAGGACTCGCTCTCTCATAACATGTTCCTGCTCGGCGTGAGAATTCATCGGACAGGCGCGTGTCAGGACGCTTCTCGCTGCGGTTTTGTCCAGTCAAAGACTTTTAGCATGAGAAAGAAACGCTGCAGGCCCTTCTGGTCAAAGAGAAGCCACTTCCCCTCTGAATGAGCCGGACAGGCGTGTGGCGTGTGCAGCTCCACACAAACCATTATTCACAGTCCTGCTCTATTGTGCAGCAACAATAGCTGCTCCGGACGGGGGACAAATTAGAGCACGTGTTGAGGACGAGTGTGTGTGTGTGTGTGTGTGTGTGTGTGTGTGTGTGTGTGTGTGTGTGTGAGTGTGTGAGTGAGTGAGTGAGAGTGAGTGAGTGTGTGTGTGAGTGAGTGAGTGAGTGTAAGTGAGTGAGTGAGTGAGTGAGTGAGTGAGTGAGTGAGTGAGTGAGTGAGTGAGTGAGTGTGAGTGAGTGAGTGTGAGTGAGTGAGTGAGTGTGAGTGAGTGAGAGTGAGTGAGTGAGTGAGTGAGTGAGTGAGTGAGTGAGTGAGTGTGTGTGTGAGTGTGTGAGTGAGTGTGAGTGAGTGAGTGAGTGAGTGAGTGTGTGATGAGTGTGTGTGTGTGAGTAGTGTGTGTGTGTGTGTGAGTGTGTGTGTGTGTGTGTGTGTGTGTGTGTGTGTGTGTGTGTGTGTGTGTGTGTGTGTGTAGTGAGAGTGTGTGTGTGTGTGTGTGTGTGTCTGTGTGTGTGTGTGAGTGTGTGTGTGTGTGCGTGAGTGTGTGTGTGTGTGCGTGAGAGTGGCGTGTGCGAGAGTGTGTGTGTGTGTGTGGGTGTGTGTTTGTTGTGTGTCTGTGAGAGTGTGTATGTGTGTGTGTGTGTCTGTGTCTGTGTGTGTGTGTGTGAGTGTGTGTGTGAGTGTGTGTGCGCGAGTGTGTGTCTGTGTCTGTGAGAGTGTGTATGTGTGTGTGTGTGTGTGTGTGTGTGTGTGTGTTGTGTGTGTGTGTGTGTGTGTGTGTGTGTGTGTGTGTGTGTGTGTGTGTGTGTGAGTGAGAGTGCGTGTGTGTGTTGTGTGTCTGTGTGTGTGTGTAGAGAGTGTGTGTGTGAGTGCGTGAGTGCGTGATGCGTGTGTGTGTGTGTGTGTGTGTGTGAGTGTGTGTTGTGTGTGTGTGTGTGTCTGTGTCTGTGTGTGTGTGTGTGAGTGTGTGTTGTGTGTGTGCGTGAGAGTGAGTGTGCGTGCGCGAGGCTGTGTCTGTGCGTGTGAGAGTGTGTATGTGTGTGTGTGTGTGTGTGTGTGTGTGTGTGTGTGTGTGTGTGTGTGTGTCTGTGTCTGTGTCTGTGTGTGTGAGAGTGTGTATGTGTGTGAGTGTGTGAGTGTGTGTTACTAACAGGCTTTAGACAGACACCGCGCACTAAACGGGACAACTTCTGTGCTGTGTGTTATCTAGAACTTCTCAAACAAGGCTTGAATGCAAAAAAACAAAACAAAAGAACAAAGATTTGCTAAAAGCAGCGTCACCTGCTGGACGATGAAACAGATCCCACACTTGAGTCATTAGAGACCAGATCATCGTTCATGCAAGATGGGAAGAAAAACAACCACTCTTTCTTCAACAAATCATTCATGCTTTTAAAAGAAAATACTTTTTTTTTTTATTAGAAATTAATCTTTTCATTATGAAAATAAAAATCATATTTTTGTATAAAAATTAAATAAATATATTTTTAAACAATACACACTGTACAATTTTAACACTTAAAACTTTACAATAAGGTTTTGTTTGTATCTTTAGTTAACGTGACCTAACAATGAACAATATTTTTACAGCATTTATTAATATTAGTTAATGCTTAGCTATTTTTTTTAACTATAATTAACAATACTTGCATTACACATTCTGAATCTACATGGAAATGGCTGTTTGGCCAAATAATAGTTCCTCTGATTTGATAAGATAAAATTAATTAAAATAAAATAAAATACAAATAAATAAACCCTTATAGGAGCACTTTTTAATTTGAGCATTTACTAATACACGTACCTTGGCTAAATCTGCTTTTATTAATTTATAAATACTGGTTAATCTTTAAATATTTCTGAAACTAAATTTGAACAATTCTTGCGTTAAACATTCTCAATCAACTTGGTAATGAGTGTTCAGCCAAGTAATAGTTCATCTGATCAAATAAAGATAGTAAAAACACCCAACAATTCATTAATACAACAATTTCAACAATCACTAATATGTTTTTAAAATTAGTCACCTTTTTATGTATTATTAATATGCATTGTTCCTGAAAGAAAGAAAGTATTGTGCCTTTCATGCACTATAGATATGAACAATGAACAACAAGATTAATACATTCTGTATATATATATTGCTCATTGTTAGTTGATGCATGAACTAATAAGACCTTGTTGTAAACATTTCTAAAGGAAACTTGTTGTCAGAAAAGAAAGGTAAGAGAGAGAGAGGTGCATCGTGAGCGGGTGTGAGGAGAGGTTGTTTCACAGCCAGAGCCAGGCGAGCGCTCGGCTCTGTGTTTGTAGTTACCTTGTTTGATCTGTGCTTGCAGGGCCGGGCTGGAGGCCTGGGGGGGGCTCTTTCTCGGGGTCTCAGGGGTTCCTGGTCTTGGGGGCCTGAAACACAAAAGGCCAAATGAAATATTTAACACACATCCGCAGCACAGAATTTAACATCAGACCGTGAAGTTGTGTGTGTGTGTGTGGGGAGTGTGAGTGTGTGTGTGTGAGAGAGTGTGGGTGTGTGTGTTATGAATCCATACACGTGTGTGTGTGTGTGTGTGTGTGAGTGTGTGTGAGTGAGTGAGTGAGTGTGTGAGAGTGTGTGTGTGTGTGCGTGTGTGTGTGTGTGTGAATACATACAGTGTGTGTGTGTGTGTGGGTGTGTGTGTGTGAGTGTGTGTGTGTGTGTGAGTGAGTGAGTGAGTGAGTGAGTGAGTGAGTGAGTGAGTGTGAGTGTGTGAGAGAGGTGTATAAAACCCATGAATACATTCATGTCAACATCCACGTGTGTGTGTGTGTGTGTGTGTGTGTGTGTGTGTGTGTGAGAGAGTGTGTATAAACCCATGAATACATTCATGTCAACATCCACGTGTGTGTGTGTGTGTGTGTGTGTGTGTGTGTGTGTGTGTGTGTGTGTGTGAGAGAGTGTGTGTGAGTGAGTGTGTGTGTGAGAGTGTGTGTGAGTGTGAGTGTGTGTGTGAGTGTGTGTGTGTGTGTGAGAGAGTGTGTGTGAGTGTGTGTGAGTCTGTATAAACCTATGAATACATTCATGTCAACATCCAGTCTTACAACAATGAAATATTTCTGTATTGTTTTACTTGAATGCTGCAGGTTCAAGTGAATCAAGAAGACCTCTTTAACCCTTGTGCCACCTTTTGGACATTTTGTCCTTTTCAGTTTATTTTTTTTATATCATTTTGCCTGTGCTATTGCCAGCTGTATATATTTGGGCACAGATGTGTATTTTACTAGTTTACTTTCCTTTAATAAATCTATTTTGCTCTTGGTTCAAGAATAGTTCCTCTCAGGACCTTTTGGACAAACATGTCCCCATTGAAACGGATATTTTTAATCAAAGTGCCATTTAACTGTAAAATTATGAAATTTTTGTTAATAGGCTTTCATTCTTTTGGCAAGGCTTTAAAATGTAATTTTTTTTTAATAAAAACAAAAAAATTTTACCAAATGGTGCCATTTTTCAGGTTTTGGATCTATAAAGCAAATACTGGCTTTATTCCTGTTTTCTGCATATTATAGAGCCAATTAGATAAATAATGCAGCTATAATTGTGTGTGTGTGTTGGTATGGATGTCAGAGTGTGTGTGTGTGTGTTCTTGTAATATTTAAGAGAGGATAAACGCTACTGTAAATCACAAATCCAGCCACTGTGTGCTCCAGCGGAGTTTTGCTGCATCTAATGGAGAAAATGTGATTCTGCGCCCAAACAAAATCTTACCGAAAGCTCATTTTTTGAGATATCAACCTCAAACTTGGAACACAAATTGTTTAGATTTATGGCTTTGATTTTCTAGGAGGCTTAGAGTTCAACATGTTTCATAAAATATAGATTTTATATCATATAGTGTTCATAAATAATTTTCATAAACGTAAACCTCTATAACTTTTTAACTTTTTTTTTTACTTCAACAATAGTCTGCCATGGGTCTTCTTTAAAATGAGAAATTTCCTACCGTAAATATATCAAAAATAATTTTTGATTAGTAATATGCATTGCTAAGAACTTCATTTGAACAACTTTAAAGATGATTTTCTCAATATTTAGATTTTTTTGCACCCTCAGATTCCAGATTTTCAAATATTGTCCGATCATAACAAACCATACATCAATGGAAATATTATTTATTCAGCTTTCAGATGATGTATAAATCTCAATTTCTGAATATTGACACTCAAGACTGGTTTTGTGGTCCAGGGTCACATATATCTGCGCACCCTAGCGTGAAGAAGTCTTGTCATGTAGAGGAAGTAAAGAGACGCTTGTCAGATTCAGTGTGTTTGTGTCTAACGCTCTCTCAGGTTTCTCTCATTCCTCTCCGTCACATTCACTCTAACGAGAGCCGGAGCTCGTTAAAGCTTTCACTCCACATTCTGCTCAGAATCCCGTTTTAAAAGCACATTCAGAGAGAAAAGATATGAAATAAACGACTTCTGAGCGAGTTCAAGAAGCTGTAGGTGAGCAGTTTGAAACGTTTCACAAACTATGGAGTCAAAGGCATCGGATAGAAAGTCTGTGTGTGTCTTTTAGAGAAGTTTTAGCCGCTTTGACGGTTTTATTGGCTGTAAAAGCTTCATTGTAAAAGACAGTAAAACTGCAGTTTGGTGGAGACCGTCCAAACATCCACAAACAGATTTGGACGTGTTTAATGAGTTATTGAAAATCCCATCTTTCTGGAGCACAGCTGTGCGTTTTAACTTTCCACCGCGTAACTTTGCCCCCCAAAGAGTTCAGAAATTGAATCTAAAGAGCGGCCATAAATGTGAAACTGCCTCATAAAAATCAGGGGCAGATTTTGCTCCGAGCAACACCGAGATCGAAAGATGTTCAGACGCGCATTAATAACTGTTTGTAATGGAAATAATACACACAGAAGGACTGTTTTCTGGCTTTGCATCACGTGGATAAAATGAGCACTTTAAATAGTACAAAATATCAGCATTTGAAATTAAACATAGCACTAAAAATCCTTCAAAAACTGATTTAAGAACACTAAAAAATATTTTGCATAAAGAAAAGGAAGCATATTTTTGTACTGCTAAGATTCTTTGCATTATGACATAATTTTCATAATAATTAATTAAGCATGTTTCTCTGGAATTCTCGTTATATTATGCATAACAAATCTCAGTTTTTTAATATGGTAATGTGAAGAAATTATTATTTTTATTTATTAACTTTAGTTATTAATAATCATTTAATTATAATATAATATATAAATGATATGTGGAAAAAGGAGTTATTAAAAAAAGAAAATATCAAATGTGTGTTTTACAGGGTGCTACAAAAATAAGCATAATTTTCTCAAATAAAATAAGCAAAATATAACTAAATATGCATAATTTAATATTTTAAATGAATAATAATTACAATAAATGAATTATAATAATACATAATTTTATTTATATGTATATATATATTTGTTTTAATATTATATTAAATTATTATTAAATGTATTACCAATTTTTTGATCAAATAAATATATAACTATATAATATATATTTATATATATATACACACATTTTACTCTATAATAATGAAAATTCAATAACAATCACAAATAAAAATGACAAAAAACTGCATGTAGTATAATTATGCAATTTTCCATAAATAATAAGTCTGTCATGATATACAGAATGACCAAAATTATTTGTACAGTGCTTTTGACCACATATAAAAAAACTCAAGACTAAATCGAACATGAAAATACGATAACTAGAGTATAAATCCACCTCAAACTTGTATGAGCTCTCATTATATTGACTCCTGAAAGTTATTTCAAGGTAAAAGTGGCTTTGAAAGAAATCGGTGGCGCTGCCCTTCAATCTAAACATGATCCACAAACACATTGACGGGCCGTATTGATGAGTTTCACGCGTTTCCAGCCGTCCGTCGGTTCACCTGCAGAGCACGACGCTCACATCTCTCACCTGCGGACACCGAGCGATCAGCAAACACGAGCCGGAGCTCGATACCCTTCAGTCGCCTGCACCCCGCGGGGGGGCCATCATGACCAGAACAACAGCAGCCGTCCCCTGGGTACGAGATGAGACGCTTCACGCTCGGAGACTTTCTATCTCGCCGTCCGCTCGCACCTGAACCTCCATCCAACCCCTGGGAGCCCGGGGAAATTAAAGCCCCCAGATACGCAAACGAAAACACAGGTAAACAACAGAAACAGCGGGTTGAGCTGCTCTCGCTGCTTCAAGGTTGTTTACTTTCTTTGTACAGTTTTTATTTGCTGTGATGTATCTGTGTGATGCTGGTTTGGTTCCCATCTAAAACACCTTTACAGCTGGTATTACCATCCCATACTAGACCATCTGATCACACATGATCATCTAAAACACCTTTACATGATATTAACTGTTAACACGCAGACAAAACACACCTGGTCCCATCTCAAGTATCGTTAGTTTATTATGCTATATACATTTTATTGTATACATATATACACATATATATAACATATTAGTGCTGTCAAAAGATGAATCGCATCCAAAATAAAAGTTTTTGTTAACGTAATATATGTGTATATTTATTATAAATACAAACACATGCATGTATATATTTAAGAAAATATGTTATGTTTATATATTAAATATATTTATATATAATATCAAATATAAGAATATAAATAGATAAATGTATATACATAAACATTTTATATATATTGATGTTTTTTTAAAAACATAATATGCTCGTGATGGCGCCGCATGGCACTACTGTGCTTTGCTCTCCAGTGTTTGTACGTTTTTGTTTGTTTTTCCTGTTTTATGTTTCTCCAGCACGATCAGCTTTTCCAGGGATAACTGCTGAAACGGCAGAAACACACCACAAAATCTTTACCGGATTTTGATATCGGACGCTTTGCTGGAAAGTTGGCGGATTGCGGTGTTGTTTAGACACTACAGGTCGCGCAGACGGGGGAAGCGAGCCGGCGCGCTTGTGAAAAAATTCGTCAGCGCGGATTAAGAACGCCGTTGCCTAATCCATCTCGCGAATCTCCGCTCTCTACCCAACAAAACGAACAAACTTCTCCTGCTCTCCCGGACAAATAAGGATTTCTCAAACTCTGCTGCTCTGTGTTTCACGGAAACCTGGCTGAAGGATACCATACCGGACAGCGCGTATCTTCCCATTCCAGCTGACGGAGCAGATGCGAGGCTGAATCAACGGTAAATCGCGGCGGCGGGCGGGACGTGCTTCTATCATGAGAGGTGGTGTACAGATGTAACTGTGGTTAAAGAAGATGTGCTGTTATGATCTAGAAACGCTCTTCATAATAAGCCGTTCTATTCCCCGCGGGAGTTCTGTTCGTTCATTCTCGTGAGTGTGTATATTCTCCACCGCTGCGAACGCCAGATAGCTTTAAGAAACTCGCTGATCTGATACAGAGACTGAGCAACAACACCCGGATTCTGTTTTAATCATTCTCGGTGATTTAAGAAAGCAAATCTCTCACGCGAACTGCCAAAATACAGACAGCACATCACATTCCACCAGAGACAGTAATATATTGTCACTGTTACACAGCGATAAAGATCATATCACTCACTCGTCCCTCGACAGCTTTGGGATATTTCACTGTAGTTCATCTTATCCAACCTACAGGCAAAACTCAAATGAAAACCTGTATTAAAAACTGAAAAGATGCTGCTGAAAAAAATTTAAAAGCTTGTTTTGACCTCACTGATTGGATTTTTTGAGCTGCTGCCACCGAATGGACGAACTCACAGAGACTGTAACTTTAAGTTTCTGTGAGTTGTTATTCCTACCAGGACTCTCGTTTACCTACAACAACGCCAAACCATGGTTCACAGCAAAACTCAGACAGCTCCGTCAGCAAAGAAGATGCACAGGATGGGGGATAAAGTCTTGTATAAACAGGCCAAATAACACTGGAAAAGGAGATCAGGGTGGCTAAGAGGAATATTCTGAAAGCTAAGGATTCAGTTTTTCCAGATCCTGCTTCATGTGGAAAGGTTGAAAGACTACAAATTACAAGACACCATCCCCAGCACTGTGGAGAATCAACAACTAGCAACGATTTGAATGTCTTTTGCTGCAGGTTTGAAAAAACCACCCCAACCCGCCCTAACACCTCTCCACACAACCATCACCTCCAGCAACCCCCCTCTCCCCCCACACCTGCACTGATAATAAGTGAAGATGAAGTGCGGCATTATAAAAAACAAAAGAAGGAAAAGCACCAGGCCCAGACGGTTTACCAGCCTGCCTAATCCTGTGCTGACCAGTTAGCCCCCATTTTCACACTGCTTCAACAGTACTGGAGCTGTGCGAACCCCTCATGCTTCAAACGCTCATCAATCCCTGCAAAGAAACCCAAAATCTGGACAAAACAGACCTGTGGCTCTAACGTCTGTGGTCATGAAATTTTGAAAGACTGTTTTTGGCTTATCTGAAGGCCTACTGGACCCTTACGGACCTCCTGCAGTGTACAGAGCAAACAGGTCTGTGGATTGCAGTAACATGGACTATTCACCCTGCAGCATCTGGACAGACCAGGGACTATAGGATCCTATTTGTAGACTATCTGCTTTTAACACCATATCCCGGAACCCTTCAGAATAAATTCAAATACATAAATATATATCACACTCCGTCCCTACCTCCGTCTGTCATGGATCAACAGCTTCCTGACAGACAGGCAGCAGCTTGTAGGCTGGGGATTTTCCAGCACCCGCCCACACCACACTGGAGCCCCTCAGGGCTGCGTTCTCTCCCCATGTTTCTCCCTCTACATGTGACTGCACATTAAAGACCCCTCTGTCACTCCTGATGCAGACGACACCACACTGATCGGCCTATAGGACGGCGACGAGTCTGCCTACAGACAGGAGTAAGGAGCTGGCTGTCTGGTGCAGTCTTAACAACCTGGATAACCCTAAAACAGTGGAGATGATCGTGGACTTCAGAAGAAACCCCCCTGCTCTCCCCCATCACCATATGCAACGGTGACTGCAGTGGAGTCATTCAGTTCCTGGGCAAACTCCCAGGACCTGAAGTGGGACATATAGACTCCATTGAAAAGGCCAGCAGAGGTGCTTCCTTCGAGCTGAGAAGTTCAATCCACAGGAACTTGACAGCACTCTGCCAATATCTGTCCTCTGCACAATATTAACTGTCTGGTTCAGCTCAGCTACCAAATGATCAGAAGACTGCGGAGGGTTCCGGACTGGAGCGAATCGTTGGTAAACCCTCCCTACTCTCCAAGAACTGTACTTATCCAGAGTGAGCAAAAGGGCTGGCAAAATACTCTGGACCCCGCACATCCAGCACACTTTGACCCCGTCTGGTCGACGCTACAATGAGCACCAGAACGACCAGACACAGGAACAGTTTCTTCCCCCAAGCAATCCATCTCATGAACACCTGACATTAACGGGAACACACAACACTATTTACAACTATTTATTCACCCACATACATATATAATAATTTGTTATTTTTTTATATTTTTTTTCTTTCAAATTTGCACGTCAACCTGTACACACATAATGTCCGTTATTGCTGTGTTTTTGCTTTTGCTTGCCTATGATATTGTTATTTGTTGTCTGTGTCTTCTGTGCTCTGTTGCAGGAGCTTGTCACATAACATTCCTCGTATGTGAAACATACCTGGCCAATAAAGTCATTCTGATTCTTCTGTTCTGTAAATATAAAAGTATTACCACATATATTATGTAAAAAAAAAAATATATAACCTGTTTTAATTTATATCTAATATCTTATAATAAAAAAGCTGAATAAATAATCTTTCCATTGGTATGGTTTGTTATGATCGGACAATTTTGTAAATCTGGAATCAGGGTGCAAAAAAAAATCTAAATATTGAGAAAATCTCTTTAAAGTTGTTCAAATGATTCTTAGAAGCTATTACTAATCAAAAATTAAGGATATATTTATGGCGGAAATTACCAAATATCTTCATGGAACATGATCTTTATTAATATTAGCTGTAAAACGATTAATCATCAAAATAAAAGCGTTTATATAATGTTGGTATTTATTATGTATATATATATATATATATATATATATACCACACATGCGTGTATATTTAGAAAATATTTCATGATATGTATATCACATAATTTATATACTAATAAATATAACACATATTATGCAAAAAAAACTTTATTTTTTCGATTAATCGTTTGAGCACTAATATATATCCAAATGATTTTTTGTATAAAGGAAAAATGTATAATTTTGACCCATACAATGTATTGTGGTAATGCACAAAATATAGGCTCTTATGACTGCGTCTGTGCTCCAGGGACACATATGTGAGTGTTTGAGTGTGTCCTCACCTGACTGGGGCTTTCTTCATGTGCTCCCCGATGAAGCTGGCGTTGGTCATGCCCATCAGCGTGTTGGCCAGCGAGATGACGGAGAGCAGGTGCTGCGTGGTCACGGCTCTGGAGACGCCATACGTGCCTTTGCCCACGTTCTCGGAGACGGAGAGCTTGCGGTCCTCGGCGGATGCTTTGGCCAGCTGCCGCAGCAGCGAGTCTTTGAAGGAGGGCAGCATGAGCGACATGTGTCCTCCGCGGGAGATCAGGCCGAAGGAGACGGGGGTGTGCGGGCGGAGCATGCCCAGCCGGCTCAGACACACCTCGTCCAGCTCTCCGTTCAGACCCCAGGCGTGCAGGCAGGACATGAAGAGCTTGGCAGTGTCCATGGTCAGATTATACTCCAGCAGACTCAGAGACTTGGACTTCTCCTCGCGCCGCCGCTGCTCCTCCTCCTCATCCTCGTCTTCATCCAGCAGGTGCTCCTTGATGTTTTCTTTAATGGTCTCCTTCACCTGTGACATGAGATGAACCATAGCATCTTAAACTATTGCTTTCTTCCTGTAAAATCTGAATGCAAAAAATTATATTTTATAAAATATAAAAGTTTTAAATGCAAGTAAATACTAGGGATGGGCATTCCAAGCAAAAATAGCATACTAAAATAGCACATATTCGAAAAATAGCATCCCTTTCCTGTATGCATGCACACGTCACATAATTAGGCTTATTTTTAATCCACAAAAACCCATAAACAGAGAGAGAGAGAGACTCATTCACGATAGTAAAGAGATATGTTTAATTTAATGATAGGCTATCAGAGAGAAGACAGCCACCATACAGCAGATTTATGTAATTAATCATGCTGAGGATACATATTAACATCATAACAAGAAATAGTCATCCATTCATTAGCTTTGATACATGTTGAAATCAAATATAATAAACGTGAAACAGGAATTAACACTGCACTTAAAATTTTTTAATAAAAATAAACTGCTCTAAGGTATTAAACTGATGCTTTTCTTCGAAATATAATTATCGTTGGGGAATATATACTGGTTTTCATATCCGCAAAGCAGGCATCACTGGGGAATTTATTAATATGTGGGGCACTGAAAATGCTGTAATTGAAGTGCAGCATCAATGAGCCTTTTACTTCACTTTGGAATATTCGCGATCACAAGTTTATACTAAATGGGCTAACATTGAATGCGCGTAATTGTAACTAAACACGTTTAACTTTCACTTGGAATTCCGCGATCACATGTTTATAATAGATTGGCTAACATTTGTATTCATAATCTCGCCAACAATGCTGTATTCATATCATCGGCGGCGGCGCTTCCGCAGTGAGGAGCATGGTTGCCAGATTACTTAAAATAAGCAAAACACCGGCAGAAAATGTATTCTTGTGACAGCAAAGCTCTGAATCGGAGATTTAAACTCTTGATATCTGGCAACCGCACTCATGAAAGCTCGCGTAGTAGAGGCGTGTACAGCAGTCTACAATAAAAAATTGTCCCTTTTTTGATGAAAATAAAAAGGTTTTTGGTCAAGTTTTTATTTTTTGAATACATTTGAATCACGTTTTTTTCGTTATCAAAAAAAAAAGATTATCGTTTATTGACCTTATTGTCATCTTGTCTTCATCTCATCTTAGTCATGGGAAAAAAGCTTGTCCACGGACATTTTTCTCATAGTTTTTAACGAAATTAACACTAGCCTGAACACACATCGTTTTCAGACCAGCACGCCCAAGTGCGGTGTTCGATACGACGATGAAAGAGATTTGCGTTTATCCACAGACATTTTCCTCATAGAGATTTGACGATAACAGAGATTAACGATGTACTCAGAGATTTACACAACTGTATCGACATTCGTGGCCGCCCACAGAGATTTGACGGTGGACGGCACTACGACGATGTATCGTCACAGAGATTTGACGATGTATCCTCACAGAGATTTGACGACGTTTGGAGCGTATCGACATCGTGGCACGTGTGCAGCAGTGGACCGCACTTAATATGTATACCAGAACACAGTTTAAAATGGAGTAGAAAAGTAGAAAATTAATGAATAGAGCATAATATATAGCTACAACAAGGTTTAATCTTGCCGCAGCGGAACACAATATAAAGAGATGTAACCCCGAAACAGATTACACACCCCTACTGACCTGTTTGAAGATCTTATTGGCCAGGAACGACCCTCCCTTGTCGGCTCCGCCTGGTGCTTTCTGCAGCGTCTCCGGCGAGATGAGGATGGGATTGGGCCGCTGCGCCTCCTCCGTCAGTAACTGGATGATCACGGCCTCCACGTCGAAGAACAGCACATGCATGTCCGGATCCGTCACGTTGGTCTTCATGGCCTGCACCACCAGAGAGTTGTGCGAGTATTTGGGGAGGTTTCCCTGCAGCGAGACACAAAGAAAGAGGCATTACAGAAAACTAGAAAGGACACTGTGTGCTGATTCAAGTCTTTATGTGTGAGAAATGTGTGTGAAAGAGTAAAGCTGAACAACAGAGAGGTTTGGGTCAATGATTTTGCTCCGGCGCTCCGGATGATGAAAAGAAAGCTGCAGTGAGAGCGGATGAGAGTGATTTCTGAACCAAACGGCCTTTTCCTTAAAAGCCAAACCTGCTCCTTAAAAGCCAACAGGCTAATAAACCCCTCGCAACAACACTGTAAGACTGATGAAACGGTTTCTTCTTCAAGAGAGAAGAACTGATGAGAGTTGATGCATCGTTCATAAAGTACATTTTGCATTAACCATGACTCAAACTGAAGCAGGAATAACATTTTGGGGAATATTTTAAATAAATATGCTTAAAAAGAAATTAAATTAAACAAAAAAATTTAAATACACATGTTAAATTAAATAAATAATAAAAAAATAAGCAAATAAATAAATGTAATCTGCAAAATAATCATGGTAATTAATTTATATTATTCTAAAAACATTTAGAATTTTATATTGTTAATTTTAATTGATGACATGAATAAAAAAGAACATTTTGATAGTTTTTGGGTTGACGTAAAATACATAATTTAATTAATTTAAAAATTGTATTTAGAAAATGTAAATACATTAATTAAAATTAACTAATCAATTAAAACTAATCAATTTAACAATGAGTAAAATAAACAAACAAACAGCAGATTAATCATGATAATTTTCTATTATTCTAAAAACACGCCATGCAAATATTCAATTCAATAACTGAGATGAATTGTGTTCATTTGAAAAAAAACATTAAAATACATTAAAGTAAATAAATACAATTGGAATTTCAATTAATTAATGCATAAAAAATGATGAAATTGTGGCGAAATAATGAACTGAAATAACTAAAATACATAAACTAATATAAACAGAAATACATAAATTCATTAAAGTAAAAAATGTAAATACATTTTTTTAAATAAATACATAAACCAGCTAATATATCAATCAATGAGCATAACAATCATGATCTTTTTAACAGTAAAGTATACTCTCTTAGAAACACGAGCCGGACGCGTGTTCTTGTGACTCAAGCCGTTCTTCTCATCAAAGCTCGTTATAACGGCAGTAATCAGCGAGTCGTCTTCAAACACATCCGTCAAACGCCGCTCAGTGCGCGGGATAATCAGTTTATTTCCTGATCTGTGTAATAATCTCTAATGCTCATTAAGCCCTGCAGCATTCATTTCATCTCATCTGCTTCCAGTCGGCCCGTATTAAATAGCGAGCTTGCTAATTGTTATTCAATGTTAATTCGATGAACAAAGCACCTGCGATCCATTAGAAACATCAGGGAGGATGTTTACGAGCGAACCCAAAACTTCTGCTGAGACGGATGCTTTAGAGCTTGAATCAGAAACATGCACTGTGAAGCAGGACATAACGAGTGCATTGAAATCATTTAGCTACGGCTCACACTGCAGTCTGCTCTTTATGGTATTTACTGCAGTGATCCTCGCTGTGATGACTCCTCTGGTCTCGGTCTTTCTGAGGAGCTTTACTGTCCCTCACGGTTTCTGCCGTCTGGATTCAATGCAGACGGTGTAACAATAAGTGATGCGGATGAAATTAAATACAATGATTAGAGCATTCCGGAACTAAATTAATAAAATAAAATACATTTTAAAAATATGTGGGTCTCCGTAACAATTTTACATATATTTATATTCTATATAAAGTAAAATAATAAAGTGTTTTGTTTTTTTAAATGTGGGTTTTAGTAGCAATTATTGAAGCTCTCTCTCTCTCTCCCCTCTCTCTCTCTCTCTCTCTCTCCCTCTCTCTCTGTCTGTCTCTCTCTCTCTCTCCATCTCTCTCCCTCTCTCTCTGTCTGTCTGTCTCTCTCTCACTCTCTCTCTCTGTCTCTCTCTGTCTGTCTGTCTCTCTCTCTCTCTCTCTCTCTCTCTCCATCTCTGTCTGTCTCTCTCTCTCTCTCACTCTCTCTCTCTCTCCATCTCTTTCCCTCTCTCTCTGTCTGTCTGTCTCTCTCCCGCTCTCTCTCTCTCTCTCCATCTCTCTCTCTCTCCATCCATCTCTCCCTCTCTCTCGTCTCTCTCCTCTCTCTCCATCTCTCTCTCTCCTCTGTCTCTCTCCATCTCTCTCCCCTCTCTCTGTCTGTCTCTCTCCCGCTCTCTCCCTCTCTCTCTCTCTCTGTCTGTCTGTCTCTCTCCCGCTCTCTCTCTCCATCTCTCTCTCTCTCTCTCTCTGACAGCGTCTCCAAGGCCAGAAGCACACGAGCGCATCATTAAGATGAACAGAGCGCTGTCCGTCCCAGAACCGCTGGGCTATTTTAAACACATAAGACGAGCATCATTACTGGACACCTGACACCAGAACCCTTCCACACGCACGGCTCCAGACTCTCAGCTCATCACGTGATGCTTTTAATGACCGCTCAGCGCATTAAACACACACTAGTCCAAGCGCTTGAACAGAAATCTGGAGCACGACTGTGTATTTATCATCACTATGTGGTGAAACACGGTGAATCTTAACAGAGTATATTCAAAGCAGCTTTACAGAGAATCATCATGTTACAGCATCTTAATATTTTCATGCATTATAGTTGCATTTATCAGATTAGAGCGGGTTGATAATATAAATTTTGCACTAATATAAACAATCATGCAGTATAGTATATATCGCTTTACGTGACTCTACTATACGTATGTGGATAAAGTAGAATGTAATATTTATCCAATTTAACACAGTGAATATCAAACTCTAGATTTGTCCACAAAAACTGATGCAATAATGTCACCATGAATATGAAAAAGTGAAAATCTACTGCCATAGGCCGAATAAGAATATTGACTTTTTGATAAATGCATAAACAATACATTTACACATTGTGCGTGTCACTTAGGATGAAATCATCTGCCAAAAGCATGGATGTAATTGTAGTTTTAGCCAAATGATCAAAGATGAATCTGATTGCATGCATGACATTATGTCATTTTTAGTATTTTATTATTTGCATGTAGCAGAAATCCTCTGAAAACAGAGCCGGGACGGAGACACACTGCCCTCTAGAGGACACCCCCGCTGCTAAACAAAGACAGAGCATTACTTTACATGCCTTTCACTTCATCACAGCGTGACGAACACAGCCGGACTGTGTGTTATTCCTGCTCTCGTATGAGTACTGTATCACAAACATATCAGCCACAATATAGAAATACAAGAGTGAATAAACGAGTACATAAAGCATGGGATCTGCTGAGAAGAGACTCGTTACTGTCGTGTCAGAAACTGTAAGGTACATCTGGTATATGTTCGTCAGCACACAATACAGTTTCATAATAACAGGACGTTATTTATTAATTATGTTA
>CM049812.1:117500-160000 GCA_027422405.1 Ptychobarbus kaznakovi | reverse complement strand
TTTATAGCTTATGAAAAAGGCTAAATACAACGCCATTTATAATATTCAATTTGTAAATTTGTTTAAAATATTCACAGTTTGTGCAATTTTTTTGAAAAGTTACAATACTGTTTTAAAATTGTTACATTGATATTTACAATATTCGATTTGTGATTTTTTTTAAATAGTTACAATATTGTTTAAACTATTCAGTTTATGCTAAAAAAAATTGTGAAAATATAATAATCAGTTTGTGAAAAAGAAAAAAAAATTGTTACATTATTGTTTTTAATATTCAGAGCTTGTTAAAAATAGTAACGATACTGTATCATAATATTCAATTTGCGGGGCAAAAAAAAAAAGTTAGTTAAATACAAATCTTACAAAATTTTCTCATGCTTCATTTTTTATATGTGTGAATTATAATTTTCAGTTTATAAAAAAAAATATATATTTTTTTTTATAAATGAATTCGATTTTTTAAATAAAAATTTCTTAAACAGTTCAAAAATATGTTCTCATGTTTATTTTTTGTAACCTGTAAGCATAATATATATTTTTTAATATATTTTTTATTCAGTTTTAATTTCAGTCTCTTCTTTTAGAAGTATAATATTCAGTTTATTAAAAATATATTTTTTAATTCAGTTTTAATTTCAGTCTCTTCTTTTAGAAGTATAATATTCAGTTTATAACATAATTGTAATGTAGTTTGTATTGTTTGTTGAATGGAGTTTTCCCCGAGTGAACGCGAGTGTTGAGGAGTACCTGCGGCGGAGGACGGCGATGTTTCTGGGATGCTCCACACCGTCAGTCGCCCCGCAGAGTCGCCCTGGATCAGGAGCTTGTGGAACGGCTCTCTCCGTCCGAAGAAGAAGCGCGTCACGGGAGGACAGATCAGGAGCTGCAGGAGACAGAAACATTAGGATCTGCAGAGCATCAGCCTGATCGGACCGCTGCTGAACGCGGAGCGATGTGTGCATGGAAGCTGTTAAACCATCAGCTCATGCAGGATCGTCAGCCATCTATCTCAGTCATGAAACGGACATACTGACGGGAGATGCCACAGAATGGAGCTGTGATACAGTGATTTAAAGCTAGTGTTCTTCAAACTGGGGTCTGGGGACCCTCAGGGGCCCATAAGGGAGTGATGGGGGTCCGTGGAAACGTTTTGAGAACCACAAAAAAAATAAAAGATTGGAATAAATACATAAAATAGATGAAAGTGCATAAATCATGAGATAAAAATAAATGATAAAATAGATTAAATATTAAAAAGTAGATTAAAACAAATACATAAATATATACAAATATTAAGAAAGAAGAATAGGTTAAAATGCATTAAAAAAGTAGATTAGAATAAATAAATTGAATAAAGTACATTTAAAAAATCAACTAAAATAAATACATTGATTAAAATGTAAAAAAAATATTAAAATAAGTAATAATAATTATATTGAAATGTATAAATTATTAAAAGTGAATTTAAATAAATAAATGTAAATAATTGAAAAAAATTGTCTAAAATGTATAAATATTAAAACAGATTTGAATAAAATTAAAGTGAAAAAAACGATCAAAATGCATAATAAAAAATAGAATAAAATACATAAATGTATCAAAATAAATAAATTAAAATAAGTAATACTAAGAATGAGAATAAAATAAACAAATAAATAATACATTTAATATATACAAATAAATAATACCATTCTATTGTGGGTAGAAACATGATATAAATGAATACAAATAAAATGTTTTCAAATATAATATAATTTTTCACAATATAAATTGATCTTTATACATGAAAATGCACAGTTCATAATTTTAGGTCCCTTGGATGATCATATTTGGGGTTTTGTGTCATCTAAAAGATTGGAAAAATGTTTGCTTCATATAATCCTTCATATAAATTACTTAAAAATGTGAAATCATCTATTTAATAAAATCCATACCTCAGATTTTTCATTATATAAATAAATGTGTTAGCTTTGTTTGCGGTTGTTTTATAAGCAACACATTTTTAAAACACTGTAAAATCAGTCTTGCTGTTAAAATACATTATCACTCATACACCGAGATATATGCATGGTCACAAAAAGTATGCTAAAAGTAATATTTGATCAAATATGATAATACTCACAATTAGGTGCTGTGTGAATTAATCTGGTAATTTCTAAGAGATTTTACATTCGCTCATACAGATGTTTGAATGTAAAATACCTCCGTGTTTTACCATGTCATGTGTCTGGTATGAATTGAAGTGGAAATGACTATTTTAAATTAATCAATGCATCATATAATATTGATGTATATCCTTTGAATAGTCAAAGCTATCTCCTGTATCGAGAACAGTGCAAAGTTCCACCATTGAGCTTATATTGATAAACACACACTCAAACACACACGATAAACACACACTAAACAAACCAAACACACTCAAACACGCACTCAAACCCACACAGAAAGATCAGCTGAAGACGACCAGAGAGCGACACACTTCATATAACTCTATTAAAATTACATTTCAGATCTTAAAGACCTGTAAAAGCCCATTTCTGCCATTGAATAATTGCTAATTGGGATGGGTTTCTTGTTATTGTGAGTTTACGTCGTGTAATTCTGACTTTTAACTCAGAAATGCAAATTATAAAGTTAGAATTGAGTTATATAAACAGAAAATACAATTATGAGAAATAAAGTCAGAATTTAGAAATATGAACTGCTTTTTTTTTCTCGCAATTGCAATACATTTTTGCACTTTTCTCAGATTTGAGAGGTTGGAAAGTCAGAATTGAGTAATATAACGTCATAACTGCGTGTTAAATTGTTTATAAGATAACAATTCTGAGGAAAAAAAATTTGAAATGTGAGAATAAACTCAGTTCTGACCTTTATTCTCACAATTGCATGTTTTAATTTTGTAATTATGGCTTCTTTTTTCAGTATTGTGTTATTAACTCGCGATAGCGAAAAATAAAGTCACAAGTTTAAAAAATAAATTCACAATTCTGTGAAATAGTGAGCTTATATCTCACAAATCTGACTTTGTAACAAGCAACAGAGTTATACAGTATGAAAATAATTGAGATATAAACGTTTTTCATTAAAAAAGTTATTAAAAAAAGTTAGAATTGTGAGATTAAATGCAGAATTGTAAGAAAAGGGTGCAGAATTGTGTTTAATTCTTAAAATTCTGACTTTTTTATTTATTCATTTTTTGCAATTTTGAGTTTATATCTCACAATTCTGGGAAAAAGTCACACAACTGCATGAAAAGTCAGAATTACAATTTTATTTCATGCATTTCTAAGAAAAAAAAATCTGAATTGTGAAATAAAAACTCACAAATACGAGAAAAATGTCAGAGAAAGTCAATTACGTTTTTTTCTTAATTATCCAGTGGTGGAAACGGGCTTCCATCGAGACCAAATCGGCATCTTTTAATTAAATGCATCAGTCTAAAACAAGCTGTAAAGAAGCTCTGGGACTTTGCATGCATCTTCACACCATGTGAAGACTAATGAGGGAAGTCAATGATTGGTCGTTTGTAGTGGGAGGAGCATGAGGCTTAGCGAATCAGAGTGAGTGACAGCAAAAGAGAGGCAGGAAGCTCTCAAGACATCCAATCATATTCACACATGCAATTACTTATTTTTACAAATGTCAAAATAAAACCGATGATGTTGGATATTGTGTGATTGTATTATGCGTCGAGAGCTTCCTCAGTTGGGCTTACTGGTGCCTCTAGAGGCCGCTGGATGTATTGCATTTCAGGAGTGTAGAGATCCGGATCACAAGCGCTGTCAGGAAGATGCACCACAACACACTGCCCCTCCCACCCCTCCTCCAGCTGGGCCGGGGCAATAACAGACAGAGCAAATCATAAAGAAATCAAACACAAACATAGACTGCAGACTGACAAGAACAACACAGACAGAACACAAACTAAAAACACTGTTCAAAAACTTGGGGTTGATCAAACGTGACAGTAAAAAAATATCAAAACAATTGTCATAATTAAGTTTTTGAAAGTCTCTTCTACTCACTATTTACTAAAATATTGTGAAATATTATTACAATTTCAAGTAGCTGTTTTCTATATGAATATCTGTTAAAATGTAATTTATTCTTGTGATACAAAGTTGAATTTTCAGCATCATTACTTCAGTCTTCAGTGTCACATGATCTTCAGAAATCATTGGAGCACAAAACCAGTCATAAGAGTCCATTTTAATTGAAATTGAGATTTATACATCATCTGAAAGCTGAATAAATAAGCTTTGCATTGATGTATAGGACAATATTTGGCGGAGATGCAGCTCAGTGTGCTCTCTTTAAGCTCTTCATGTAAATACTTCATAAAGAGACTTTAAATATTACCTGATGGTTGTCACTTTAAGGTCATCTTCATAAAATGATTAAGGACTTATTTGAACAGCATCTAGACGTGACTATAGTGTATGCCCAAAGATGAAAGAGGCATGTGGTTCGTACAGAGGCAGTCATCAGAAACCGGTCGTATGTGTTCAGGAACAAAGCCACTGAAGGCTGGGATACACTACACGACTATTAAAACACCAGGCATTATACTCTTACTGCCTTTGTGAATAGAAACAAAGAGAAGCTAAGCATCGACCACTAAACGACCGAGCAGCTCACACTACCAGACTTGATTTTGTGCCTTCAAATTAAAAAAAAAAGTCAATTATTCTTTAAAAAGGTTGCTTAAAATAAACAAAGTCTTTTAATAAAACATGATGTGAGCTTATTGGGAACAAGGGTGTGCTTAAAAGGCACAAAGCACAACCAGACGTTTGCATTTAATGATGTACATCTAATAAAATAATACAATTAAACATTATTGTGTGTGAGATATTTTATTTGAACATAACTTCTTGAACTGAAACCAATATCTTGTGCACTAAAAATGTCTGAATGTAGATTTTGGTGGGGACATGTACCCGATTTCACAAGATCATGTGACCCTGAAGACTGAAGTGATGATGCTGAAATGTCTGTCACAGAGATGCGCTCGGTTCCCTCTGCTTAGCCCCTTTGGGCATTAAGACATGAACACATACTTGGGTTTTAAAAACTCTGTATTTACCTTGACGTGTCAGCGAGGTGTAGAGATGAACTATACACACATACACACACCTGCAACTAGACCGTTGTGTTCAGACTGGCCACCTGAACACTAAGACTATTGGACATTTAAGTGTTTCTTATAAACTGTTGGCTATTACCTGGATCAGCATGTATAGTGGAGACCATCTTGAACGGAGTAAAAGATCCGATAGGACCTTTGCTGTGTTGCATCATGGGGCGTGGGAGACACCAAGAATGAGTGGAAAGGGGTGGAAACTGTTTATGAGTTCTTGCACTTGACTTTCTATAATCATTGCTGAATTGAAGTTATGGTATATTATGCTATTGATATTGGTGTATTGAAGGAAATGGTGTTATTCGATTTTTTAATCCTTTTTCATGTGATATTACAGCTCCTGAGAAATGGTTGAACCCATGAGTATAGTCACGTAATGAAGCAGTCAGGGAGTCTTTGACTGGGGTGCAGTAGTTATTGAGGAGTACTCTGATTAAATCATACATAAACCAAGGTTATTTTTGTACTTTGAAGTAGATTTTTTTTGTCTTCCTTCAGGATTTTTCCCTATGGAACTTGTTCATGTTTTTGCACCTGTGAGCACTCTGCACTTTATTGGCTTGGGAACAACTAAATAAAAAAACGTCCTCCAATCACTGTTTGAAGAACTTTAGACGGCGCCCCTAGTTGCACATTGACAAGCGCGCAACACAGAAATTACAGTTTTTACCGTATTTTTGATCAAATAAATGCAGCCTTAGTGAGCAGAAGAGACTTCTTTCAAAACCATTAGAAACCTCACCGACCTCAAACCCTTGAACAGCAGTGTTTTAACGAAGAAACTGAACTTAAACACACGAGACATTTAATGCTCTATGATTGGCTGAGATCAACTAATCTTTAAAGTCACATGATATTAAAACTGACTCTATTATACATTCTTAATTCATGTTCCTGATTCATCGGTGATGTTATTGTCTTCATCAACTTTCAATACAATGTAATCACTTCTGATCCTCTCAAGACACCAGTGATGTCCACTTTCTACATTAGACTGAATCTGAAGCATAAACAGATGTTTGCAAACATCCTCGTGTGTGTGTGTGTGTGTCTCTGACCTGTTTGTCGGCGCGGTCCGCTATGCTGTACACCAGAGGAGGGATCGAACCCTCCGTCTTCTTCCCCACATTGCTGCGGAAGTGTTCGCTCGCTGGGAGACAGCTGAAACACACACACACACACACACACACGCACACGCACACACACATTAGTGGAAGTAGTGTGTAGCTTCAGCTCGGTCCTGACGGTGTTCTGTACGTGTGTGTGTGGTCATCAGTGTTGGGCAGGAAATAATTACTAGTAATTGAGTTACTGTAATAATATTACTTTTTGCAGTAACTAGTAGTGTAACTAATTACTAATAAGATTTCAGTAATAATATTACAGTTACCATCCATAAAACAGCTAAGTTACTTTTGATGCCTCAGCACCGCTGATTTAAAATCCAACAATCAAATAATTCCTAGATTTATGATCATAATTTTCACGACTCGCACATGTAGGTGATGTCCCCAGTGCAGCAGGCAAGCTTGAAATATGGAAAAGCTTACATTTAGCAGATAGAAATATTGCATTATATTGATTTTGTCAGAAAAAAAGATGATCTGAACACTGTTGTGTAAGTTGTGGCTTTACTTTACTCTGGTATTACATCCCACCCACATCCCTCTGATCAACATGTACATTATATTACTAGAATTAAAAATATTTGTGTAAAATTAAACATGTGATTTGATAAAATACATAACGAAATATAATCGTATATATGGGTAACAGAAAAATGACTATGACAATTAATGAGATTAATACAACACTTCTACTTAAATGTCACGATCAGTCACTATTGAGTGTTTGTAATTACTTGTGACTGCGATCCGATGTGGATTTTGGTCAAATTATGAGGAAGAAATATGTTATTAGTAACACTCTAGAATAATTGTATGAGGAAGATACACAGTTACAACGTATGTGGGGCGTGAAGTAAAACTAATGCAACTAGTAATGTAACTAATCACTGTTGCCAGAAAGTAATAAGTAAAGTAACAATATTACATTTGAAAGAGTAACTAGTAATGATTATTATATTACATTATTTGAGTAACTAGCCCAACACTGCTGGTCATTAGTCGGATAAGTGTTTTTCTGTGAGTGTGTGGTTTTCGGTGTAAGTGGTTTGGAAGCGGTTGGTAATGTGTAGGTACTAGTTTTTTATGGTTATATGAATATAGAAAATTTATAAAATATATAAATAAATATACAGTACATTTTCTTATTCCATATTTTTATTTATATCAAATTTACATATAAAACAAATGAATAAAAAACACATTCTCTTTACTAAGTTATATTTATATAAAAATCAGAAATAAGTGCACATTTTCTTTTTATATTGTTACATTTAAATTAGTGCTGCAAGATGATTTTGTTTCATAATTTATGTGTGTATTGTGTATATTTATTATGTATATATATACACACACACACACATGCATGCATGTATATATTTAAGAAAAAAAATACTTTTATATATTAAATATATCTGATATAAATGTAATTATTTTCAAATATATGCTGTATTTATATATGTATAATAAATATACACAGCACACATATACATATTATGTAAACAAAACTTTTATTTTGGATGCAATTAATAATTTAACAGCACTAATGTAAATAAAAATAAACTAAATAAATATTACATTTATAAAAATCACAGCCTCTTTATTTTTCATTCATGTATATTCATATATAAAATGTATTGGTCATTTATTGGTATTTTGCAAGTGTGGTTATTTGTTGCCAGCTTTGAACGTCTGCTGTTATTAGGTATATATTATGCATATGGATATTTCTTAATAGGTTGTGTAAAAAAAATGCTAATTGCACATTTTTCAAAAATGTATTTTAACATTTGATTTTTTATTTTTTTTTAAGTTTGGGAAGATGGTAGGCCATGTTGCATTTAGTAAATGCATGTTATAAGCGACCCAAACTCAATTTTGTGTTGAGCAGCATTTACTGAGAAACAACACTGGATCATGAGCAAACAAACACAGAGCTGTGCTTCACTTAGAAACACTCACATATTATTCAGATCACATATTCAAGTTAATAATTGCACTAAGCCATATCAGCATTTATTATGATTAATGGTGCAGCTGTAGTAGCATGTGTTGTTGCATTACCTGGCTGGTAGTTTGTAAATGTAGCTGCAACCATCTTCAGTCCAGATTATGACTTTATCCGCCGCGATGAATTCTCCTCCGACCCACGACTGATTGTTCTCGCTCGGGACCGAGCACAGCAGGGAGAAATCCCCCGCATCAAACACCTGCAGCACAGATCGGTATAACTCCAACCATGAAGCACAACATCACAACCTCATAACCGCACACACTCACCCTCCAGTACTTCGAACACACCACCAGCAGCGAGAGCTGTGTGAACGTGCAGAACGAGATGCTCTGGCAGCCCTGACAGTAGATGGGCTTCGACTCTTCCTCAAACACAGGGTCCAGATCCTGCGGGAGACACACACACTTTCATTCTCCAGCAGGACACACTGTGTGACACACATTCTGTCCGTCTAAATGGGGTTTCTGTGCAGAACATGTGTTTATTGACATGTACGGTTGAGTTGAACTGTTTACCTGCATTCTGCTGACGGCAGCGGTGATGATCCACACCTTAATGATCCCAGTGACAGACACGGCCACCACTGTGTCCTCTGAAACACACACACACACACACACACACACACACACACACACACACACACACACACACACACACACACACACACACACACACACACACACACACACACACACACACACGACACACACACACACACACACACACACACGCACACAGACACAGACAAAGACACACACAGACACAGGACACACACACACACACACAGACACACACACACAGACACAACACACACACACACACGCACGCGCACACACACACAGACACAGACACACACACACAGTCACACACAGACACACAAAGAGACACACAGACACAGACACACACACAGACACACACACACACAGACACACACACAGAGACACACACACACACACACACACACACACACACACACACACAAAGACACACACACACACAGAGACACACACACACACACACACACACACACACACACACACACACACAGACACACACACACACACAGACACAGACACACACACACACACACACAGACACACACACACACACACACACACACACACACACGAACTGGTGAGAAGACTCCAGATTGAGAGTCATTATGGGCTGTAGTTAAAGGATTATTCTCAGCTTAATCTCTACGGACACAAAACTATTACACTTGCATGGATTTTAAATGTGTAATTTAAGTACTTTTGTTGGTAGATTTTAATTTTGTGGCCATTAACTAGTAGTCTCTCAGTGTTGTAAGAATTATTTAATAGATGGATATAAAATAAATAAAACCAAATAAATAAAATCACTTTTTTTCCTATTTATATTTACATATAAATACATTTTGTAAATTAAAAAATCATATATTTAAAATATGTAATTTAAGTACTTTTGTTTGAAGATAATTTTTTTTAATTATAGTAGCTTGCAAGTGTGCAATGATTTTTTTAATTAATTAATGAAATGTTAATAATAATAAATCACATTATCTTTAATTATTTACATATAAATACATTTAAAAAAAGTCATTTTTAAATGTAAAAATTAATGTATTTTTTTAAAATGTGTAATTAAATTAATTTAGTTAGTAGATTAAAATGTTTGCTAGTAACTTTAAAGTGTGAAATAATTTTATTGACAGTTTTACTGGAAAACTGTGTTACTTTCAATATAGATAATTAACATCTATGGGCACCAAAACTGAATTTGCACTATTATTTAAAAAAATGTAAGTATATAATACATATTTTATTTTATTTTTTAAATAAATCACATTCTTTTTATTTATGTATTCCTTAATAAAGTAAATACATTTTAAATAAGGCATTTTTAATTAAAAAAAAAAAAAAAATTATTAATTTAAGGAATTTAGTTGGTAGATTTTAATTTTATGGCCATTTGCGAGTAGCTTAAAATGTGCAGCAATGTTTTTTTTGGCAGTTTGTAATTTAATGACATTTAAGACCAAAACTTTATTTCCACTATTTTTTATTTTTATTTTAGAACTTCACTGAGTAATTATTATCTGTACACATTCCCCTTTCTTGTTATAAAATGAGATGCGATTATTGTTGGTGGTTATCGACAGTGTCATAAAGAAA
This sequence comes from Ptychobarbus kaznakovi, assembly GCA_027422405.1. Classification (NCBI taxonomy): domain Eukaryota; kingdom Metazoa; phylum Chordata; class Actinopteri; order Cypriniformes; family Cyprinidae; genus Ptychobarbus; species Ptychobarbus kaznakovi. Next base: position 149,560 of record CM049812.1, on the reverse strand, counting down.
CATGAGCTCCTATAATCCTGAAATGCATCACGTGCTCACCTTGCGTGCGATGCGAGCGAACGATGCTCATGGAACTGATCCAGTCAGGCGAAATCTTGGACACGAGCGAGTAAAGGACCTCTAGACTGGTGGCGTCCACTACAAGGATTTCTGGGTAATGTCCGTGACACAGAAGACGCCCCTCCCTCTGTGTGCCGATGGTGAACTGATAAAACTGTACAAAAAATATTCATTCATAAATTCAATGTTTTATTTTTTTCTTAAATCTAAAAATGGAAGAACATTTATTTTAAAAAGACATGGTTTGTGTTTGTCTTTAGTATTTATAATAATTAAATATGTGACTTTGGAGTACAAAACCAGTCAAAAGGGCTGAATAAATAATATTTCCATTGATGTATGGTTTGTTATGATCGGACAATATTTGCAAATCTGGAATATGAGGGTGCAAAAAAATCTAAATATTGAGAAAATCATCTTTAAAGTTGTCTAAATGAAGTTCTGAGCAATGCATATTAATAATCAAAAATTAAGTTTTGATATTTTTACGGTACGGTACAAAATATTTCATGGCACATGATCTTTACTTAATATTCAAATGATTTTTGCCATTAAAGAAAAAACGATAATTTTGACCCATACAATGTATTTTTAGCCTTTGCTGCAAATATACTCGTGCTGCTTATGACTGCTTTTGTGCTCCAGGGACACAAATATGATCCTTTATAGCAGAATATCTATTCAGAGAGCGTTGATTCATAAATAAATTATGTTTTATTGTTTCTTAGTTCTAAAATTGTAAAAACATTTATTTTAGATATATTAAATTCTATATTGCACATATCATTTTTTTAAACACATGGTCCTTGGCCTTTTGTTAGCTGGTCTTATGATGTTGTAATGTCTTGTAAATCTACAATTAAACTGTATAAAGTATGTCCTTATATCAATAAGTGTGTGTTACCTGTATTCCGGTGTGTGCACAGGCCAGTTTGGTGAACTCAATACAGCGCCCATCATTGACGTCCCATAAACACATTTCCCTGTGACGAACACAAAAGAGTCTCAGGTGAAACTGCAAGCAGAAACACACATTTCAGCTTAAAGAGCCCATGATAAACTCTCTCTCACCCGTTTTCAGAGGCGCTGACGAGGTACTGTTTGTCACTTGCTGCGCTGGCCTTGGACAGACAGGTGACCGAAGCCGTGTGTCCGAACAGCAGAGCGCGAGGATTGACCTAAACACACAGAGACACACACAAACTCATCAAACGATCCAGAGCGAGTATGATCCGTCCAGCCCATATACAGCAGTAAATGAGTGAATGCTGGGTGACCTCGCCGTGACCTCTCACCTCCAGCTCTGGGGTCATGTCCCAGATGCAGATCTGTCCATCGTGGCAGCCGGTGATGATGGTGGCCAGATCGTCCGTCACCAGCAGGCTGGAGATGCAGTGAGTGGGAGCATTGCGGCCCCACAGAACTATGGGTAATACCAGACTGTTTCCTGACATGTTCTCTGTGATGCTGAAAAGAGAGAGACGACAAAAGAAAACAGAAATCAGACATAATCAATGCATCGGTGGAAACTCCAGAAACACAAACTGAGGAAGTGAAATAATAACCGGCCTAGATGAACAAACAAGGGCCTGAAAACATTGAGAAAACAATAAAAAATATATACTGGAAACTCTTCAGCTTAAAAAATAATAAACAAAATGTGACCGATTGATTCATTACAGATTCAGATATGTATGATTATTGACTCCAGATGTACACTAGCATACTACTGCGGTATACAGTATGCATACTATAACTTGTACACTACAGCAAATACTCTACATGCACAGAATACATGAAAGCACAGAGAGCACGTTTCCAACTGGAGCAAAAGAATGGATAATGATTGACAAACATCACAGATTAACCTCAAACTGACAAGAAAATCAATATCCGTCCCTTCAAACAACATACAGAAGTTAAGCTCAAACTCTTCCAGTTGATGAAGGGTTCAACATCTGATGTTATAAGTGCAGCACAATTGTAAATCAGTAATTAAAATCACAGTAGAACGGAAGCAGAATTGAGTGCTTGTTACGTAACGCACAGATAAACTCATCGATGATACTGACTGTATGCACTACTGAACACTAGTCCAATAAAACACCACACGCGTTTAACACTAACCATTGCTGCTAGCTTGTGTTTTCATGTGATATGAAAGAGAAACCTGATTTATTATACCATAATTGATCCAAGATCATTTGTATAAATTATAAAATTCTTTTCCAAAGAGTGTCAGAATTAAATGAGAATTCAACAACATTTATATTGCATTAAATAATGCAGATTATTAAATCTATCAAAACTATTCAAACACACACGTAGAGGAAAGACATGCAGAAAGCAGACGGACTTTACCTGACATGATGCTTATGTCTCAGATTAAACCTGAGCCTGCGAAACACTTGTTTAATTTTCACTAAACGAACCAGCTTCATCGTGAAAGGATTCCTCGGCTAGAGACAATACGACTGTGTTTCCAGCGCTGCCGACAGACTCTTACAACACCGCAGCAGGCCAATCAAACCAACCCGTTTCAGAGCAATCAATGAGCGTTCATCCATCCAGACAGACAGACAGACACAGATCCACTCCACAGACATCACCAGAACAACATGCAGAAATATCAGAGATAACGAGCATTCAACAGACATCACCAGAACAACAACATGCAGAAATATCAGAGATAACGAGCATTCAACAGACATCACCAGAACAACATGCAGAAATATCAGAGATAACGAGCATTCAACAGACATCACCAGAACAACAACATGCAGAAATATCAGAGATAACGAGCATTCAACAGACATCACCAGAACAACATGCAGAAATATCAGAGATAACGAGCATTCAACAGAAGTCTGAAATCCATAATAAAGAACGAGCATTCAACATCACCAGATGCATATCAGCGAGCATTCAACACATCATAAAACAAAACATCAGATATCCAGCATTCTCACCACACACACACACAACAACACACTCAACATCAACATGCAGAAATTTAATTCAATATGCCACATGCTTTTAAACAAATCACCATCAACACTCAAATAAAATAATATAATCAAATAAAACTGTGCTAAATCTATTATAAAACCATTAAAAGATGACATGGGCCAGAGACACAAAGGCATATTGATATTAGCATCCACTTTCTCAATACAATGTGACGGATGCATAAGCGGCATTAATGTCAAGGCCTGCTGGTTACTATACTGTAACATTCATAACACGTTAAATACATGAGATATACAGTATGTAATCAGCAAAACACTGCATGAATCAATGAGAAATCACCAAATATTACACTAAAAGTATACACAATATGCATATGCATTGATATAGATTGTAAATACGCTATACATTTCATTTGCTGTACTTGCATTACAATATATAGGCCTAACTATATATTATTAACAACTATCACTAATCACTAATTTTGACCAGATCTATTCTGAATATTTGTACAAATGCAAACTGAAATTGAATGCACTAAATTCTTCACAATCAATGGCTATTTAATGTGTGTTTATTGCTCATATTGGTTTGTTTAATCTATGGTTACAAACGCCAACACCCTCAGTCCTGTTAAAAACCATTAGAAGATGTGTCTGGGCCTATAAATAATGCCTGTATGAATCAATGATGCAGGACTGACTGAGACAATACTGATGAGGAAACATGTTTCAAAACAATCATTACTGTTACAGACATTACACTTTATAATACAGAGTCTCATATTCATATCTTCATTCACTAGAAATCATCTTTAATAGGGATGACAAACACCTGTCTGAACACTATAAGCTGCAAACAGGCCATATATATGTGTGTAGTGTACATGTACCTGCGTGTGTAGACGTAGGAGTGTATAATATACATGTATATAATGAGTGTGTGTTTGTGTTATCTGTGTGTTGATGTTTGTGTATGTATATCGTAGGAGTGTATAATATACATGTATGTAATGAGTGTATGTTTGTGTCACCTGTGTGTTGATGTTTGTGTGTGTATATCGTAGGAGTGTATAATATAGATGTATGTAACGAGTGTATGTTTGTGTTACCTGTGTGTTGATGTTTGTGTGTGTATATCGTAGGAGTGTATAATATACATGTATATAATGAGTGTGTGTTTGTGTTATCTGTGTGTTGATGTTTGTGTGTATATCGTAGGAGTGTATAATATACATGTATGTAATGAGTGTATGTTTGTGTCACCTGTGTGTTGATGTTTGTGTGTGTATATCGTAGGAGTGTATAATATAGATGTATGTAACGAGTGTATGTTTGTGTTACCTGTGTGTTGATGTTTGTGTGTGTGTATATCGTGGAGGTATGTATTATACATGTGTGTGTTTGTGTTATCTGTGTGTTGATGTTTGTGTGTGTATATCGTAGGAGTGTATAATATACATGTATGTAATGAGTGTATGTTTGTGTTATCTGTGTGTTGATGTTTGTGTGTGTATATCGTAGGAGTGTATAATATACATGTATGTAATGAGTGTGTGTTTGTGTTATCTGTGTGTTGATGTTTGTGTGTATATCGTAGGAGTGTATAATATACATGTATGTAATGAGTGTATGTTTGTGTTATCTGTGTGTTGATGTTTGTGTGTGTATATCGTAGGAGTGTATAATATACATGTATGTAATGAGTGTATGTTTGTGTCACCTGTGTGTTGATGTTTGTGTGTATATCGTAGGAGTGTATAATATACATGTATATAATGAGTGTGTGTTTGTGTCACCTGTGTGTTGATGTTTGTGTGTGTATATCGTAGGAGTGTATAATATACATGTATGTAATGAGTGTATGTTTGTGTTATCTGTGTGTTGATGTTTGTGTGTGTGTATATCGTAGGGTGTATATAATATACATGTATGTAACGAGTGTATGTTTGTGTTATCTGTGGTTTGATGTTTGTGTGTGTATATCGTAGGAGTGTGATGTATGTAACGAGTGTATGTTTGTGTTACCTGTGTGTTGATGTTGTGTGTGTATATCGTAGGATAATATACATGTATATAATGAGTGTGTGTTATGTTATCTGTGTGTTGATGTTTGTGTATATCGTGGGATGTATGTATGTAATGTTTTAGTGTGTCATGTTGTGATGTTTGTGTGTGTATATCGTAGGAGTGTATAATATAGATGTATGTAACTGTGTGTGTTTGTGTGTTGATGTTTGTGTGTGTATATCGTAGGAGTGTATAATATACATGTATGTAATGAGTGTATGTTTGTGTTATCTGTGTGTTGATGTTTGTGTGTGTATATCGTAGGAGTGTATAATATACATGTATGTAATGAGTGTATGTTTGTGTCACCTGTGTGTTGATGTTTGTGTGTCATGTCGTAGGAGTGTATAAATTAGATGTATGTAACGTATGTTTGAGTGTATAATCGTATACATGTATATAATGTAATGAGTGTATGTTTGTGTCACCTGTGTGTTGATGTTTGTGTGTGTAGACGTATGTATAATATACATGTAGGAGTGTATGTTTGTGTCAATATACATGTATGTAATGAGTGTATTTTTGTTATCTGTGTGTTGATGTTTGTGTGTATATCGTAGGAGTGTATAATATACATGTATGTAATGAGTGTATGTTTGTGTTACCTGTGTGTTGATGTGTTGTTGTGTGTATGTATGTATATCATGTAGGTGTAGTGTGTTATAATATACATGTATGTATGTAATGAGTGTATGTTTGTGTTATCTGTGTGTTGATGTTTGTGTGTGTATCTATAATATACATGTATGTAGAATGTGTATGTTTGTGTTATCTGTGTGTTGATGTTTGTGTGTATGTTTGTGTGTGTATATCGTAGGAGTGTATAATATACATGTATGTAATGAGTGTATGTTTGTGTCACCTGTGTGTTGATGTTTGTGTGTGTATGTAGGAGTGTTTGTATGTATGTATGTATGTTTGTGGTTATCTGTGTGTTGATGTTTGTGTGTATATCGTAGGAGTGTATAATATACATGTATGTAATGATGTGTGTGTTTGTGTATGTTGTTGTGTTATATCCTGTGTGTATGATGTGTTGTGTGTGTATATATCGTAGGAGTGTATAATATACATGTATGTAATGAGTGTATGTTTGTGTTATCTGTGTGTTGATGTTTGTGTGTATATCGTAGGAGGTGTGTATAATTTACATGTATGTAATGAGTGTATGTTTGTGTCACCTGTGTGTTGATGTTTGTGTGTGTATGTTTGTGTCATCGTAGGAGTGTATAATATACATGTATGTAATGAGTGTATGTTTGTGTCACCTGTGTGTTGATGTTTGTGTGTGTATATCGTAGGAGTGTATAATATACATGTATGTAATGAGTGTATGTTTGTGTTACCTGTGTGTTGATGTTTGTGTGTGTATATCGTAGGAGTGTATAATATACATGTATGTAACGAGTGTATGTTTGTGTCACCTGTGTGTTGATGTTTGTGTATGTATATCGTAGGAGTGTATAATATACATGTATGTAATGAGTGTATGTTTGTGTCACCTGTGTGTTGATGTTTGTGTATGTATATCGTAGGAGTGTATAATATACATGTATGTAATGAGTGTATGTTTGTGTCACCTGTGTGTTGATGTTTGTGTATGTGTATATCGTAGGAGTGTATAATATACATGTATGTAACGAGTGTATGTTTGTGTCACCTGTGTGTTGATGTTTGTGTGTGTATATCGTAGGAGTGTATAATATACATGTATGTAACGAGTGTATGTTTGTGTCACCTGTGTGTTGATGTTTGTGTATGTATATCGTAGGAGTGTATAATACAGATGTATGTAACGAGTGTATGTTTGTGTCACCTGTGTGTTGATGTTTGTGTATGTATATCGTGTGTATATTGACCTCAGGGCCGTTCATCAGTGTGTTTATCATCGTTATAATGTGACAGCGCGGGTCTATCGGTGTCCGGTCGCGTGACGGATTAAACGTCGGTGTGTTTTACTCACCGGAGCCGCTCTTTATCGTCTCATATTCCTTCTGTCGTTGATTTTATGAAAATATCGCAGCAACGCGCGTTAATTCCGCAGCGGCTCGCTGATCAGCTGACGGGAGCACGCTCATGCGTCATTGCGTCACGCGGTGACGTCATCACGCCGATGCCTCTGCTGCCCCCCGTCTGCATTTATCATATTGAGAATGCGATTTTACAATATTGTCTCCATTTAATAATACATATTCACTATCACAGCTGCTGTTTATCATTATAATGTTAACATTGAAATATATTTAAATCAGAATATACGTATATACGTATGCTATAGAGATAAATATTCTTAACTGCATGATTATTTTCATGGAAATTATTATTTTGCTATTTTTTTTTACAAGAAAACAACATGAAAAATTACTGAAAAACAACATGAACACTTTATAACATTAGATAGTTCCAGAGATAGATTAAAATATTTAATGAGGTGAACATTTCTGCAATAAAAACTAATAAACACAAATGTAGTTGATCATTGTTTATTTATTGTGCATGTATAAGATTAATAATCTGATTCATAACAATGCATTACAGAATCGAGATATAGTTTTAATATAGTTTTCATTACAGAACAATGTTATAATTGGTACAAATCACAGTTGAACTTGATTATTGTCATAAATTATCATATCAACTTTTACTGAAGAGTGAGATATAATTTAAAAGAACAGTTTATGACAGAATCACATCCTAAATTAATATAGCTATAGTATGTTTCCATATAAAGAACAATGTTATGAATTATGTGAAACATCAGAGATTATCATGAGAACATAACTAAGATAAAAACATATGCTGGAACACCCGTCTTGTTTAATTGAAGTAATTACACGCTTGACGTGAAACATGTCATATTTCAGTAATAATGTTCATATCAAAGATTTTGACATGAGTATGAATTATGATGATTGTTTAGAGAGCATTTCTAAAACAAATGAAGCTTATTTTATATGAATATGCTCTTTGTGCTTTTTATTTGATTTTCAGCATCTCGCTCATAAAGTACTATATTTAATATAAAGTGTTATGAACTTATTAATGTTCAAAGTTATTTTCCATTGCAGTGCACTGCGTCTTACATTTTTAAAAATGTGTTAAAAATTATATAAATATAAAGTACTAAAATGATTACATTTATAATAAAATAATATAATATAATTATTATTTTTAAGAAATATCAAAAATTTTCTTCCATGTTTTATTTAAAGAGTAAACCTCTTTTGTGCAGAACTTTGGGTGTCTAAAATAAAAGGAATTGTTACATTTAAATTTGATTACATTAAATTATTCATTTTTATGCCTTAATTTGGATATCACTGTTTTTGATAATACATTTGTATTAAATCATAAATTCAGAAAAATTAAAAGACAACATGGAATTTCTGAAAAAAATAATAGATTTCTATTATTGCAAAAATGTTATTAAATTCTTAATTATAAAACAAAACTTTTATGAATTCAACTAAACATGTTTTTTTATTAAAATGTAAGTAAACTAACGTAAATATTTTTTAAAAATGAAAAACATTGAATTGAGGCCCTAAAATGTCCTTTTTGTTCAACTTCTAATAATTTGTTGTTAAAGCAACTACATGTAAGTTTAGAAATATCCGTTTCGAAGTCATTTCTATGGTACACGGACTTCTAATAACACGAACGGCTTCTGTTTCTTTTCTACTTTTCATTTCAATTAATTAGAAATAGTTTTTCATTACTAAAGTGTAGTTCAACTATTAAACAGAATCCATTAAAATGGAAAAATAAAGTCGATTTTATGGCTGTATATAGTTTAAAAAAGCTAATATTAAACACCCAGAACCTCTGTCTCTGCTTACACAGCGCAAAAAACTAAATAGATAAAAATTATGAAAATCATAATCATAATCTTAATACAGAAAAGAACTGAGCGGATTCATTCAAATTAAGTTTATAACAGAAGTATATTTGCAAAAACAGATAACTTTTGAACAATCATGTTTTATTGTGTTAGTCAGCTGTATTTTATAGTTATTTTTTAACCTAGTCAAAATAACCAAACTGCAGTTTAATTGAGAATAATTGGAATGCACAATAAAAAAAACATGACTTTTGAAAATGGCTAAAAACTGAGTTATCTGATTTTGCAAATGAACTCTTCATTTCTATACTTCTATTCTGTGTTCTGTGTGAATGTTAATTCTATTCACCGCCATTAAGCCTCTGTCTGTTTTCATCAAACCGTCCATCGCCGATTCAAAAACTCATGAATCATAAATCATAAACTGTCAAACCTCTGTGCACCACTATAAATATAAAAGAAGAGGCAAACAAAAAACCCTACTAGAGTACTTCAAAAAAATGAGTCTTTCTACTTCAAAATGTCATGTTTAATTCACTATTACTCATTATTTGTCAAATGTAAAAGTTTCTTAATAAAAACTGTTTCAGAGGCTTTTTTCAGTGCAGTTAACTCTGCCACTTTCAATCTATTTAATTTCTTGCATTTGCAATTTATAAGGTATTAAAAAAATATTTTCAAACATATTTTAATGTACCATATTTGTACTTATTTGAATAGTTTATTGGAAGTGGGGGGAGCTGGCTAAGCTTAACTTGTCCCCCTCAGGGGCTCCCCTGGAACTCCTCCGCCCCCTCTGGAACATTGGCCCCCTCGTTATTGTGGGCCCCTCTGTAATCCCGGCCCCCTCTGAATCTATATGCTCTCCCCCTGAGTACTGTGTTCCTCCTTAAAATTGCCCCCCCCCTGAAACTGGGGTCCCCTCTGGTAATTGGAGTTTCCCTAAAATTGTGGCCCCTCCTCCTGAAACTGGGGTTTCCTCTGTTACTGTGTTCCTCCTTAAAATTGTGGCCCCCCCCTGAAACTGGGGTCCCCTCTGTTACTGTGTTCCTCCTTAAAATTGTGGCCCCCCCTGAAACTGGGGTCCCCTCTGTTACTGTGTTCCTCCTTAAAATTGTGGACCCCCCCCCCCTGAAACTGGGGTCCCCTCTGTTACTGTGTTCCTCCTTAAAATTGTGGCCCCCCCTGAAACTGGGGTCCCCTCTGTTACTGTGTTCCTCCTTAAAATTGTGCCCCCCCCTGAAACTGGGGTCCCCTCTGTTTACTGTGTTCCTCCTTAAATTGTGCCCCCCCCCCCTGAAACTGTGGTCCCCTCTGTTACTGTGTTTCCTCCTTAAAATTGCGGGGTCCCCCCTGACAACTGGGGTCCCCTCTGACTTACTGTGTTTTCCTTAAAATTTGGCCCCCTCTGAAACTGGGGTCCCCTCTGTTACTGTGGCCCCCCCTGAAACTGGGGTCCCCTCTGCTACTGTGGCCCCCTCTGAAATTCTGTCCTCCTCTGGAACTGTGGTCCTCATTAAAATTATGCCCCCCCCTGAAGCTGGAGTCCCCTCTACTACTGGGGTTCCCTCTGAAATTGTGTGCTCCTCTGGAAGAGGAGTCCTCTTTAAAACTAGGTCCCCCCTGAAGCTGGGGTCCCCTCTATTACTGGGGCCCCCCTTGACACTGGGCCCCGCTCTGGAACTGTGGCCCCGTCTGATATTGTGGTCCCCCTTGGAGCGGTCGATCTTCTGCAGCACACTGAGCCTCAGGTCGCTCAGGTACTCTTGGGTATTGATCAGCACATCTGAAACGTTCCCCGGACCTGGCAGACTCAACTGGGCTCTAGAAAAAAACACAACATTCAGGAATCAGAGATGCTGCGGGTTAAGGGCCCGAGAGTTCAGAAGAGGAACAGAGAACACAACAAACCTTTGCAATGTGCTCTTAAAGTTCTGTAAAGACAAGACGACAGAAATGCAAATTATTTCTGAAAATGACATTCATATGTTTGCATTTGTCGATGAGCATTGATTGGCACCTGCAGGAATGAATCATCTCCAGCCTTCATCTGCTCCTCTACATCTCTGATGGCACATTTGAGAGATACGATCTGTTTGTTGGTCTTCTCAGTCTTCTCCTTTATCATCTGACTCTTCTGCTTCTCTTCCTCTCGCAGTACTGTTATTCTGGCCACTTCTTCATTGCGTAGAATCTCACGAAGCTCCTCGAACTCCTTGCTGATCTTCTCCTCTGTATCTTTAGCTTGAACCTTAAAATGAACAGCGAGATATAATAGCCGAACTAGATCTATAACATCCAGAAATCACAGTTTATTCCCAACCTTATTAATGTCAGCAGTCTGATCCAATGTCTGTTTAAAATTATCAAATATTCCCATCTTCTCCCGTAAGTGTTCCAGTACAGCTTTGAGTTTCTCCTGAAAGACAACAACAGTAACGTTTTAACGGTAACACTTTATTTTAAGGCGTCTTTGTTTCACGTTACATGCACTTACTGTCATAATGACAATGAATTATGCATAATGCAAGTAACCGTAACCAAACTATTGACCATAGCAAGTACATGTATTTAATTAATTAATATTACTCGTATGGCGTTAAAAGTGGGACAAAATAGCGCATTACATTGTAACAAGGCGCAAGAGATTTACAGCCTGCGCGCAAAATAAAGTGTAAGTCATTTGAACAACGCGCGCATACAAACACACGCGTGAGTTATGACAAAAAAGAAAAGAAAGATTTTATTGATCTTTGTTAATGTTAGTTATAGCCATCGTTCATTGTTCTCCGTTCATGTTCGTCAAGAAGGCCAACACAGTGCATTAACAGCCAGTAATGACTAACAGCCAATTAATTTTAACAACGCATTTGGCTAGTAGCCAATGGCATTGAAATTAACTAAGATTAATAACTGCCCGCCCCCTGTGTCAGAAGTATTGTTCAGGGTTCGACTCCCGTTCATTTTTAACTGCGCGCGCGTGTAATGAATCCTTATTGTAAAGTGTTAGATCCCAAACAACATAGAAATAGTGTCGCTCTTGATTTCTTTTCTTTGATATCACAGATAGCATGGGCCAGGGATAGGCAACATCGGTGTCCTGATCAATCACACCTGAACACGCTGGTCACGGTCGTCAGGGTCACCTGGGCTACAGGTAGAAATGTGAGGGGTTTTCAGATCTGCCCGCGCGTTGGACCTAAACTCTGCGTGTTTTAGGACATCGGCACTCCAGAATGACTTGCGACGCTGTGTTTTAGATCCCTAGCATTAACAATGGACTCGGGAATGTGTTTGGAGGGAGGGATCTGGGGTGAACACAACTGAAACCAGTGACTCCACCTGTTGTTTTAGATCAATGCCACAATGTAACTCCAACCACTCCCTGTCAATTATAATGTCACCACAATTCAGTAAAAAAATCGCGTTTTGATCAGATTCATAGATCTGATTCGCGTGTATATGCTCGCGCATGCCTGCTTTTGCTGCGCGCTGAATAAAAAAAACAAACAAGGTCGGCGCGTTGTATTTATACTCTTATTTCCCCACGTGTGAAAATGACTACGAGTTTTTTACATCTCCATGTAATTCTGACTCGCGCGTTTTTTCTCAGAATTTATATCGCGCGTTTTTTAGATCTGCGCGTGTGTAGAAATGACTCCCGTGTGTGTTTTAGATCTGCGCGCGTGTAGAAATGACTCGCGCGTGTGTTTTAGATCTGCGCGCATGTAGAAATGACTCGCGTGTGTGTTTTTATCACTCGCGTATTCTGACTCGCGCGTTTTTTCTTCACAGAATTGCGCGCGTATAAATGACTCGGCGCGTTTTTTAGATCTCTCAGAATTGATTTAGAATGAATTTCTCGCGCGTTATTGAGAGTCGCGCGCGAGAGAAAGCCAAAGTCACAATTGCCGGTTTTCACCGCCGTTGTTTTAAAACGCCGTTTTCATTCAGTGGCTGAAATGGGCTTCCAGATTTAAGCTTGAAAAACACAATGAAATGATAAAAGACACGAAGACATCAGCGAGTGTATTTGTGTTTCCAAATCAACAGCTTGGCTTTAGCTCACTCAACAGACGTTAAGTTAACGCCACACGCCATCTAAGATGCAGATTATTCGCTTATCTTTTGTGTGTATATAAACCTCAAAATATACACATTTGAAATCAATTTAACATATTGGTCACTGTGAAAAAAAAATTAAGGCAACCAGCTTCAGCAGATTTCTGAGTTCTCTCGACTTATTTTTGTAGGAGATTCTCAACTTTTTGTTGTATAAACTTAAAACTTAAAGTTGAGAAAACTCAAAAATCTGCTGAAGCTGGTTGTCTTAACATTTTAAGTTGGCTCAAGTGTTGTTGTTTTTTTACAGTGTATTGACGTTTCCTGGTTTAATCGTTTACTGACCTTATTACTGTTCACGGCTTCATCTATGGGACAGAAAGTGTGTTCGGCGTGTAGTTTGGAGTCTCGACACACCAGACACACGGCCTGCTGATCATCCAGACAGAAGAGCTTCAGCTTCTCTTTGTGAGCGCTGCAGACGGCTTCACCTCCGGATGAAGATCTTTGACTTCGCTCCTGTTGGAAGGTCTCACACATGTTCTTCAAAGCCAGATTTAACGTAGGGTCATTCACTGTGGATATTTCTCTGCACATGGGACATTCCTGAATTCCTTTACTTTCCCAAAACGCCTGGATGCAGTCTGAACAGATGCTGTGACTGCAGGGCAGAAGAACAGGGTTCACAAAGAAGTCAAAGCACACAGGACAAGTGAAGTCCACCTCAGTAAAACCTTCAGATGCCATTTCACACGCAACACTTTCAGGTCTTCAGCTTCACATCCATGCACAGCAGAAACACACGTACAGAGTTTGAGCTAAACAACAGATGAGGAGTCTGTCTTTATATCCAGAGGGAGGAGCTCGACTCTGCACGGAGAAATGTGCTTCCTCAAAGTCTCAAGATGTGGTAACCTTTTGATTTCAACACAAGGCTCACTATTTCAACATTTTGGAGACGGTCACCTAAATATGAATTGAACGTTTACTAAATCGCCAACTATGCCAGTCTGTGAGCATAATTCTCTGAACATTGCACTATTAGTTTAAAGACCGTCATAATACTATTATTATTAAAAACAGCCTTTATAAAAGATGTTTATTCACAATAACTCCAATCCCAAGGTGTTGTTTATCATTATCAGCTCACTGATGACTAATAATAAATACATATTCATATTAAGCAGACCTCATTGCGGTCCACATTTCTGGGACTCACACGTAACGTTAGAGACATGCCTTTAAACCAGTTCTCTGTAGCTCTAAAAACGAAAGCAACGCTTCTGACGTTCCTTGAAAACAAAACTGATGAAACGAAGGCCCAAACATCTTCTGGATCCTCTGACATCCAGCACATGTGTGCATTTTGGTCTCTGCAGTGTACAGCAAGAAATAGACGTCAATTTGCATTCGGGAAATATACACATGGCTACAAGGTTCCTCAAATTCAGATTTAATGGAGGTTCCTTTGAAGCTCTTCTCCTGCAGAGTGGACATGCTTTATGTCCTTGTTTTTCCCAAAGTCTCTGAAGGTAATATCTACAGATGCTGTGAGTACAGGACAGAAGAACATGATCTATAAACACATCACAGCACACTGGACAAATCAAATCCTCCTCAGAAAAAGATGACATTTTCGAAGTTACGCGTCGATACGTCTTCAAAGTTTCTCTTTTTAGTGAAGTAATTATCTGGTTTTAACTCTCAGCCGTCTGTTTCCAATCAAAAGCCTTCATATGCACAGCCGATATTCCTCGTAAAAAACATGATTATTAATCATCATCAGAAATAGTAATAATCACCAAAGTGTTCAGTGTTCAATGTGGACTGAACTATAACTGCAGATCATCAGATGCCCTGGCGTCTATTTTAAGTTCATTGCCGTTCATATCGCCTAACGGCTTTTATAATTGTTCACCTTTGAACTGTTCAGAGTTAAATTCATTGACATTATAAGCACCAGCTCATATCATCTCTCAGGTCGAGGTGTTTTTATCTGCTGAATCATTTGTTTGTTACAATCTCTGATGGCCACATTAACAAGATGTTTTAGATGCGCGGGCGTGCGGATTTTCACGGTTTTATTTTGCGGGCAGTGCTTAAATCATTCTTGCCGCTGTGTTCATGCGCTTTTTGTCACTTTTAAAGCCTTAAAAAAGCTTATGATATTAATAAAGTTCTGTTGCAGAAGAAATGCTTTTTTAAGGTAGTATTTCACATTTTCTTAAGTGTCAATAAATAGTATTGAATTAGTTGAGTTTGCATTGTTAAAAATATGAGCAATCACTAAAACAGGTTTTTCTTCAACAGACTAAAAGCAGCAAGTGTAAAACGCTGGGATCATGATGCTTACGAGTCTAGCAGACAAACAACACACATCTAGTTCATTAAATGTCCCGGTGTCGATACAGCAGGTGTGTACAGTATTATACACACAGAACTGCTGTTTCCATCACTCATTAGTGTAGTTTGAATGTGAACATTTCACACATACTTACCTATTTATCATTGGAGCATTTGGACCAATCAGACACACCAGTTTTGTTTCATTAGTTGTATTAAATGATCACTGAAAAGCTCAATTAGATACAAAAAGTCCCAGACCCTCACCATGCAGCGGTTTAGCATAAACATACTCGGTGCCAGGATGTCTGTGAACGACACCTCACCCAGATCAGATCCACTTTATGACCTGAAAGTATGTAATCTTCCTCCACAGATAACTCTCTCTAAAACACACACACACTGCTATAAGAAACGTCTTCTTTCATTAACTCAGACAGGTTTTTCTTCACATATCCTCAGGTCATTGTGTATATTATTACTGCTCTTGAATATGCATGCTTACGATAGAACCACTCGCTCATGTAATCTTACCTATGCCATGTTTAGTATCTATGCATGTGTCTTCGGATGATCTAATCGATTGTATGAATATTACCTGTTGATACCCATGCAACATATGGATTGATATTTTTTTGCCATTTCGCGAATAGTTTTGTTTCATAATTGTATAAATGATCACTGAAAAGCTTTCAGATGGTGCATAGATACACACTAAAACACTCTGGCATCATGAAGCGGTTTAGCATAAACATGCGCATTTATTTCATACAACGTCAAAATGTAAATACAGCAGATTAATGCACACAAGACGAATGAAGTTTGCATCTTCATAATGGGAACAATTCACACATATACTATAAATACACCAATACTTAAATCATCAAACTAAATCTAGTGGACACATTAGGTGCCTTTGCTAAAGGAGGTAAATATTCATAACTACATGATTAGGTTCATGAATATTTTTGCTGAAAAAGAAAAACTTTAGGAAACAAACAAACAAAAGCTACATGAACAACTTTGATAGATTTAGGACATTAAAAGGAGAAGTAAAAAGATTGGCAAGTGTACTGAAAAATAGACAGACATTGTTGATAAGTTTATTTATTTAAAGATAAAAACAAAAAATGACTTATGACAGAAGCGCACATTAATAATTAGCACTGACAGAAGCGCACATTAATAATTAGCACTGACAGAAGCGCACATTAATAATTAGCACTGACAGAAGCGCACATTAATAATTAGCACTGACAGAAGCGCACATTAATAATTAGCACTGACAGAAGCGCACATTAATAGTTAGCACTGACAGAAGCGCACATTAATAGTTAGCACTGACAGAAGCGCACATTAATAGTTAGCACTGACAGAAGCGCACATTAATAGTTAGCACTGACAGAAGCGCACATTAATAGTTAGCACTAACAGACAGCGCACATTAATAGAGCACTCAACAGACAGAGCACATTAATAGTTAGCACTGACAGACGCGCACATTAATAGAAGCGCACACGCACATTAATAGTTAGCACTGACAGAAGCGCACATCAATAGTTAGCACTGACAGAAGCGCACATTAATAATTAGCACTGACAGAAGCGCACATAATAATAAACACTGACAGAAGCGCACATCAATAGCTATGACAGAAGCGCACATAATAGTTAGCACTGACAGAAGCGCACATGCGCACCCTAAGAAGCGCACATAATTAGCACTGACAGAAGCGCACATTAATAGTTAGCACTGACAGAAGCGCACATTAATAGTTAGCACTGACAGAAGCGCACATTAATAGTTAGCACTGACAGAAGCGCACATTAATAGTTAGCACTGACAGAAGCGCACATTAATAGTTAGCACTGACAGAAGCGCACATAATAGTTAGCACTGACAGAAGCGCACATTAATAGTTAGCACTTAGCACTTAATAGACAGACAGAAGCGCACATTAATAGCACACAGAAGCGCACATTAATAGTTAGCACTGACAGAAGCGCGCACACAGACAGAAGCGCACATTAATAGTTAGCACTGACAGAAGCGCACATTAATAGTTAGCACTGACAGAAGCGCACATTAATAATTAGCACTGACTAAACATCTGTGAAAGCTCTAAATGACTTCTGGACTTCACGGTCACAGATCACCATATCTTGAAGACTGACGTCGGCCCCTGAAGGTCAGAAACCTGAAGTCCAGTTGAAGAGGATTGGTCCCGGTGCTGTGGGTCGAGGGGGTCTTCAGACTCCTGAACAGGGATCTGGCCACTGAGGGGGGGGCTACGGGTTTGTAGTTCGTCATACTGGATCTGTGGACGCTCTGTGACAGAGGAACACTGTCGAGGAACATGGGTCGGCTGTGGGTTGGTTCTGGGGTGCCGTCTAGGGCGGGGAATAAATTAGTTGCACGGACTGAATTAAATTTCCATGGAAAGTGTTGTAGGTCTTCATTGGACTTTCGGCCCCCAAATATTTCGGTACGGTTCCCTCCATCCCTCGGGAACCACTCATGTTCATTATATTCCTCTGGACCGTCAGAAATCAGCACCGCAGCGAGATCCGATTGAACGAGAGATGAATCGATGTCTACGTATGAGGCTAAGAGAGAACACGGATGCAGAATTATTAGTGCTTTTAAACTATTAATCGCATCCAAAATAAGCATTTGCGAGTGTTTACATTACAAAGTGTTTGTGTTTACATAGTGTGTGTATATATACGAATACACACAGCGCATATAATTTAATAAATCATATATATTTCATATATAAATAGTGCTGTCAAACGATTAATCGCATTCAAAATAAGCGTTTACATTACAAAGTATTTGTGTTTACATAATGTGTATATTTATTATGTATATACAAATACACACAGCGCATATAATTTGATAAATCATATATTATTAGTGCTATCAAACGATTAATCGCATCCAAAATAAGCGTTTGTAAGTGTTTACATTACAAAGCGTTTGCGTTTACATAATGTGTGTATATACACGAATACACACAGCGCATATAATTTGAAAATATTTACATGTATATTCATATAATTTATATCATATATATTTAATTTATAAATAGTGTGGTCAAACTATTAAAAATCGCATCCAAAATAAGTTTTTGTTTACATGCGTGTACTGAATATATATTATGTATATATAAATACACACACACGTATACATTTCAGAATAAGTGTTTATATTCATTTAAATATAAACTTTATTGTCTAAAGCGAAATGGACAAATGTTTTCAAAATATATACTGCATGTGTGCGCATTTATATTCACAGCACACATACATATATTATGTAAACAAAACCTTTTATTTCGGAAGCGATTAATCATTGACAGCACTGATAATTATACACGTACAGTCAGACAATTAACCATATTAATCTACCGCCTCGTCCAAACACCCACGCTTGCGGTCTTGGTCACTTGAGAGCATGTGCACAAGACTGTCCCAGGTCTTAAAAACCCCAAAGCACCCTTAACGCACACGGCTCCGGATAAATAATCATGAGATTTATTTGCCGAGATCTCACAGAAACATTTCCAATGCAAGTTAAATATTAATAGCCTATAATAATAATTAGATATTACATATAATTTGGTAGAAAAACTGTTGCATGTTTTACTGGTGCAATGAGGAGTAGTGGTCATGATATTTATTTTGTACCACATTTGGTATTAGAAGCACCACAAATTATGATGCATGATGTTATAGGGAATACTGAACACACATTTAGAGGTTGATACATTGTTACGGTATTTGCTGTATTGTGTCATGTGTTTTGTTATCTCCTCCCTCTCGTTATTTTCTGGTCGTCCAATGATGTGGTGCAGATTCGTCATTGGTGGTTCGGACGAGGCGGGACCTTTATTAGGACGCTGCCGGCACTCAACGTGGAGCTCATTGTTGGTTCTGGGTTGAGAGCTCCTGGATCCCTCCTCCGGCCGATGATCAAACTTACTTAACTTAAGTGAATTGTGAAGACTGTTGATCACTACCATCTGTTCTAAAACATTGTGTGGAGCGTAGGGCTGTCCTGCTCGTTTATTTTGACTGACTTGTTTTGTTTTTCGTTAGGTAGTGAGGGAAGAAAAGTGACTTTACATCAATTAGGTTATTTAATACTTCCTCTCTTTTCTTTCTAGATTGGTTTTGTTTGTTATTTTGGCTTTGGACACCCCGAAGAGATGCTCTCTGTTTTTACTTGATGTTTATCTTTAAATAAACCTAATCACACTTAAACGACTAATACTGTGCAGTTGTTTGATTATCGACCGGAGTGGTTTGAACATTTGGGATTCCATTACCAGGGATGGTTATGCGCTGTTTAGAGTTTTTATTATTTCCGAGCCTGGGGCGTAACATACATTAAAATAAAAATGTAAGCTTGCATTTTTACAACACTATAAGTGTCCCACATCAGGTAATGACAGGTTCTACACACTTAATACAGGAAACACGTCTCATAAGTGATCAAAGACCGCGAGTGTGTGTGTATTTGGATTATATTCGGTCAGGCTCACATTCAACATTGTCCTGCATCTTCTGTAAGACGGTGAGCTTCAGCTTGGTCAGGTGCTTTGAGAAACTGATCGTCTCTGCTGGACTGGGTTCTGGAACCGGCGGGTTACACAGAGCTCTGAAAGAATAAAACATTCAGGAGTCAGAGACGCTGCTGGTTTGAGATCAGAACCACGGAGAAAAGACGTGACACAAACCTTTGCAGTGTGGCGTTAAAGCTCTGTGAAGAATAAAGATACAGTCAAATTAGTTATTCTCTAAAACATCATAATATACGTCATTATTCATCGAGACCTGCAGGAATGAAACATCATCAGCGTTCATCAGCTCCTCTGTGTCTCTGATCGTGAGTGTGAGAGATGAAATCTGTCTGTTCGTCTCATCAATCCTCTCCTTCATCATCTGACTCCTCTGCTCCTCTTCCTCTCTCAGCGCTGTTATTCTGGCAGCTTCTTCATCTCGTAGAAACCGCTGAAGTTCCTCAAACTCTGCTTTGATCCGCCGCTCAGCAGATTGAGCGTTAAACTGAAATTAAAGATCTATATCAGTATCGTACGTTTACAGTACTAAAATGGAGTAAATGATTGTTTATTTCAAACCTTGAGTTCATCTTCTTCATTAAAACAGTCTTTAAGACACTCAAATCTTCTCCGCTTCTGCTTTAAGTGATCGAGTGTATCTTTGAGAAGCTCCTGAATTGAATTAAAACAGTCTCTTACACCTCTGATTCATTTTGGGGCCATTGCCTTTTATTTAATATATTACAGACAGTGGACAATTAATTTCTGCTGATCCATCTCTCTACCCCCCCCCCCTTCTATCTAGCCACACACACACAACACACAAAACCACACACACACACACCCAACCACCCAACCACACACACCCACACCACACCACCACCAGACACACACACACACCCAACCACACCACACAACACCACCCCCCCACCCAACCCAACACACACCCACACCCACACCACACACCTACCACACACCACCCAACAAACACACACACCCACCCAACCACACACACACCCCCACCCACCACCACACACACACCACCCAAACCACACACACACACACACCCAACCACACCACACACACCACACACACACTACACCCACCACACCTACACACACCACACTCCCCAACCACACACACTACACACACCACCCACACCCCCACACACACACCCCACACACACACACACACACACCTACACACACCCCCACCCCACACACACCCCCACCACCCCACACACACACCCACCACCCCACACACACACCCCACACACACACCACACACACACAAACCACACTCCCCCACACAACCCCCACACACACACACAACCCCCCACACACACACACAACCCCACACACACACACCACACACACCACACACACACACCAACCCCAAAAACACACAACCCCAAAAACACACAACCCCAAAAACACACAACCCACACACACACACACACCCAACCCCACACACACACACACAAAAAACCCAACCCCACAAACACAAACCCCCCACACACACACACACACACACATTCGGGTCATATGTATGTATATATATTTTTTTTTATGAAAACCATTTTTCTGACCTTACTATGCACCGCGGCTTCATCTACAGGAGAGAATCTGTGGTGTGTGTGTTTTCTGGAGTCTCGACACACGACACACACGGGCTCTTGATCATCCAGACAGAAGAGCTTCAGCTTCTCGTTGTGAAGGACACAGACACCTTCTCCTCCGAATGAAGATCTTCGGCTCAGCTTCTGTTGGTAGGTCTCACACAGGTTCTTCAAAGCCAGATTTACTGGAGGATGTTCCCTTGAAGATCTTCTTCTGCAAACTGGACACTCTTTAAGTCTCTTACTTTCCCAAAACCTCCGAACACAAACTTCACAGATGCTATGACTACAGGACAGGACTACAGGATTGATAAAGATGTCACAGCACACGGGACAGGACAGATCCTCCTCAAAAGATGATCTAGATGCCATTTCAAGTACTTCAAAGACTTTAAGTGAAGTAATAATGATCACTTTAACTTCCAGCAGTCTAGTTTTAAATCAAAAACACTGTGCATCAGAAACATGAATGAGTTGAGCTTCACACGAGCCACGTTTCCAAACGAGTGCCAGAGTCAGTCCTCTGCTCTATAGACTAATGACTGGATTGCTAATTACCTTCTAAACTGCAGACAGGTGGTGAAGCCACTATCTTACTATCTATCCCCTACTGACACAGATCATCATTGGCCGACAGCCAAACACTGACCTAAAATCACCCAATTTGAAGCAAATGTGTCACACAGGATTAGTTATGTATGTGTATGTGAATTAACTTTTATTTCAGATGTTATCTGCAATGTTTATGGCCTTTTTGGGCCGGATAAGCGATATATATATATATATTAGTGATTCACCATTTCGAAGCTTTGAATCAATTGAACTAATTGCTAAATGATTCACCATTTCGAAGCTTCGACTGCATCAACTGAATGCACGAGTAACAACTGTGTTAAAATTTTTCATGTATCTTAAAAAAAGATCATTAGCCTATTTGGGCACAATACATGAAATACAGTTGGTTGTAGCCAATTTGTATGTATTTGATTATTTAAGGTGTATTTTGGACTAATAATGAAGTCAACTAATAGTATGAGAGAGTCAGCGGTAATATCTAAGCGCTCCTATTAGTCAAAGTCACAGGAGCTCAGCTTAGCCTGGTTATACGCCTGTAAATCTCCACAGGAACATCATTAAACCTGCTTTCATGGAACTGAATCAGGGCTAAATTCAACCAGAGCTGGAAAATCCCGGCTTAATCCCAGTCTTGCTTTTGTGCATTACCCCTCTGCTGGTCAAAAGTGTGTAAATGCAACAAACTCAGGCCAAATCATGCATACAAAGAACTTATTGAAACCATATTGCAATTGTTTTATTCAAATTATAAATCATTAAGTGCAATAAAAATAATAAATGCAATTAAATATGAAGTGTCTGTATACTATGCGTTTGTAAAATATTTGATATTAATTCACAGGGCTTGATTTGTTTATTAACTACTACTCATCCTTTTGATTTCACAAACGCTGTCTTGATAAAACTGATCTGAGATCAGAGACGCTGGTTCACGGGTTAACAGAGATCAACCCCAAACGGCAAAATATTGATTTTTTTGTTTAAATTATTAATATTTATTTTTTTATTAATGCTCAAAAATCAAAAACAGTATAAAAAAATACAACCATCATAAAAATGATAATAAAATAAAAAAAAATGATGAAAAAGTGGGTGTTTATTATTACAAAACTGAAAAAAGGTACATGCATGTCATTAAAGATATGAAAAAGTTTATTTTTTTTGTTGCAGATTGCATGCAATAACAAGTTTGTGATTAGTCTTAATGACTTAGGACTCCTCTTAGTCTTCACTACTCCTAACGTTTCAGATTCAAGAGCTAGTTTTAGTGCTAAAACGCTTTATGAAATATGAGCAAACATTTAGGAGGCGAGTTATGAGCTACTTCTAGCCTTTAAGATGTTTTGTGAATACAGTTTTATAAATGAAACCATTAAATCAAGGCAGATTTTTAAAGATGCAATTTTATTCATGGTGGCAAAATAAACAGTAACAAGAAGAAAAAAAAAAAGATACTTGTGGTTTTAAAATCGTATTACATACAATTATTCTGGAAGAAAGAACAGCGTTTAGAGACTGAACAGTGCAAAGGACGAACAACACACGCTAGAAGCCCATAATGCATCAGTCCTTCAGCAAACGCTCGTGTTGTAGACGCTTTAGTGTCTAAACCAAACTCTTACTGCACTGCCGGCTTCACATTGGTCCAGAATACATATCTGTACAAGTCAAACGCTATATGCACCATCAAGAATTAAAGACTGGGTTAGTATTCCCCTCCTTTTTATGTGTTAAACTCAAAGCAATGTTACGATCATATTAAAGATGCACAGGTTAGTCATTCAACAACTGATGAATCTGCAAAGAAACGCACAAGTCATAATTCAACGGCAAATAATTAAAATGAATCATAATTTGAAAAAAACTTTTTTGTTTGGCATGTCTTCCCTCCAAAATATCTTTACCATAACAAAAACAAAATTTAATTACAGTTTGCATGAAACTTACGGGGCCTGAAAATAGACAGTTTTAATAAAAAACTAATGTTTTATTTTCTTTATTACAATTTGGGATAAAACATGAAACAAACCAAAAAAAACAAAATATAAAAAAAAACAATCCCATTACTCAAATACAGAAGTAGTATATCAATATTTTTGCAAGTATATATATAGTATTTATTGCACTACATGTATGCTAATTATAATAAAAAACTATTTCCGAGGATATTATATATATATATATATATATATATATATATGCGCAAAAAATGTAACTTTTTAAGCCAATTTTTATGCAATTTTCCTCTAAATTTGGGTTGAAATATGAATTGCACATTTCTTTGAGATTGACTCAGAGATGCTGTATTCAAACATTAATTTCGAAGCGTTTTTCTGGTTATTCAGGATGGTTGAGTGAATATGTTCACAGTGTTTCTATAAACACACACCGAGGAGTGTTTGTACGTCTGTAAACTAATCCAGAACACGCATATAATCATCATCAGCGGCTGATTTACTTTAATAATGAGTCTGTGATTAACTACACGGCATGTTTAATAGTGTCATTTACAGCAGTGTCTGACGCGTATGAATCAAACTCAACAAACTAGAGCTAAAATAACCATAAAAGCAAACATAATTCATATTACTGCAGGGTAAAAGTCACAGCTAGTTCAGAAACAAAGGGAAAGCGGTTTGTGTTTAATATATTACAATAAGAGACGGTTAGATGCAGATGAATGTCAAAGAAATTATAATTTCATTGAAAAAAAGTTATATATATTTTTTTTTGCATTAAGAAAATGAAGTTTGAAATCAGTAAGATATTTTGCTTTACATTTTCATAGCAATTACACACATTTGGAGCCCAATTCTCCTCGATTTCATGCTAAAAACATGTATTTAGCAGAGATTTGGGAGGCAAGTGTGCTTATTGGTTATGAAAGCATCACAATAAAGGCTTGATTTTCTTTAAAGAAAACCAAAAATGACTTCTTTGCTTTGACTTCGGGCTGAAATGTGTGATAAACGGGTTTTGTGAGATCAGAATATTATCATAAGCATGTTTTACTCTCTGGTCAGGTCAGATGTTATGATTATATTAGGCATTATAATCCAGTTTTTTTTTTAAAGATGTTTATAGATGCGCTTTGAAAAATGATAAACATGCAGCAGAGCAAAGATTTGAATTGAACTCTTTACCTCTAATAATAGCATCGGATACATTATAGTAGTTATTGGTACAGATTATAGTGGTTATTGGTGTAGATGAACATGCTTAACGAGCTTGTTCCACTCCAGCCAGCATTTATTAAAAGAATAAAACAATATGAAGCTTTAATAAAAAGATCGACACACTAAATGTGAACACCGTACTAATAAAAACCGATTTAAAGAAAAGGTATAAAGCTTCCTCACTGGGTTTCTGACTTCTTTTTGTTTTTCTTTAGGAACGACGGGGTGCGAAACTTTTTCTTCTTCTTGGACGGGGATTTGTTGGGCGATTCGTCGCTGCCGTGATCACCAGCAGCGTCTTCACCGGCGACAGGCTCCTCCCCCTCAGGCTGAGGGGCGGGGTCAGGCTGTCCGGGGGCGGGGTCTTCTGCAGGGAGGGCGGCGACTTCGGAGTTTTCATCAGGGGTCAGATCGGGGAGGGTCTGTCTTAAAGTGGCGGCGTCACTGTCGTCTTTGAACGTCTGTTCGTGTTGTGCCTCTGTAGAGGATGATGGGAAAAGATAATGATGCGTTTGTAGATCAGCTCAAGACATGCAAACCGGCCAGGGGAGAATCCAGCGCTCATTAATTAGCTCTTTATGCATGAAAACCTCGGAAAAAGAGACCATAACACTGTAATCCCTGCGAAACTACACTGATGTCCAAGTACAGATGTCCATCTTTAGCTTTCATTATCATTATGCAACCCAATGCATGCATCTAATTAACAAAAACTAACTAGTACTAAGCAAACACAACAACCAGTCTCAGAGTGGATCATGAAAAACTGTCTAGTTTGAACAATTAGGATCTAGATTCAAGCAATTATAAATATTACTGCTTTAAAAAAAACACAGGACTCTCAAAATAATATTTGAATATATATTAAATTACATTATTTAAAATATTAGTTATGTAGATCAATTGAACAATTTAATGTAATATTGATATAATCTATATATTAAAATAATTTTTAACATTATTTTTTAACAACAATTTAATTAAATATTCTTAAGTACTACCATTTCAATCATTGCAATATATTTACATTGTATATAAAATATATATATATATACACTCAATATATTATACACTAATATAATACTCACTACTTGATAACAGTGTTAATTAATTAAAATATTCACATTCATTATTACCATTAAATCATATACATATCACACTTTAAATAAATATCCCTAAGAATCAAGAGCACTATCAATAATCTCATAATTTCAATATATTTATGTAGTACAAATTAATTTAAGACACAATAAAATTTAAAATATAGTTATGTAGATCAATTTAATGTAATATTGATATAATCTCTATATTAAAATAATTTTTCAATATTACTCACTACTTGATAACTCAACCGTGTTAATCAGTTAAATTATTAAATCGAATAAACTACAACAATTACTTGTCATTAAATAAAAAACAACATATTATCTGCAAACTATTAAAGAGCATTAAAGGCAGATTAAATCTTTTAATACAGTAAGATGGATATTTTTCTGCCAATCAAATCCTAAAATGTATTATTCAGAAAATCAAAAAATCAGCTCACGCACAAAACCGACTCAATCTGAGCTCTTCAGACGCAAAACACACTCATAAATGAGACATTAATATTTCCAGAGACATATCAGCAATCCACACAGACGATCTCTAGAGAGATGAACCACGCGTCAGTCATAAACAGAGAAAGAGCTTTATAAACATTGTGCATCTGAACGGAGAGCAATATTCATACATTACCTGTTCTGCTGAAGCAATATTACACTGCATTAAACATGCATATTAAAGATCCTTGATTGTTATACAAGGTAAAGAGGTTTCTAGGGAGAGATTTGTTGCTAGCATGATCTCACCGGACTCCAGATAGTCTGAATAACATCGTCTTAATTAAAGTGTTTTAACAATAAAATGACAAAAAAATTATATCTATAATAAGGAAAAGTGTCTTTGGTCTTACTATGCACAACTCAACATGTTATTTCATTTAAAAAAAGTTTGCTGACACTATATATACACATTATATACGTATTTTAATGCATTAGTTAAGCCTTGTAATGCACTGTATGATTATGATAGAATAGCATTATTATAATATGCATCTATTCTTTAGTATAAAGCATTAAAACTCATGACAAAATTAATTTCAGATATAAGGAATCTGCACATTTTAACTTCGATTACAATTATTTATGAAAAGATATAACGCATTATAACATACAATATGAATATATTTATAATGCGTTAGACAAAGGCTTCAAGTGTTGCCAGATTTTTTCATTAAAATTAATAACCTTCTCTTATGAACTAAAAAGTAAAATAAAATAATAATAGACTAACAGGTCTAACTCATCCAAACAAATCCTAATCAAACTGGTCACATTTTAGAAATTAAATGTCAATTTTATGGAAAAATTATTGGTTTTTATTGAATTTTTGTTAACTTCCTCCTCCTATGAAAATGTTTATGTCAGAGTAAAAAAATACATAAAAGTGTATAAAAGTCAAATTAACTAATAATGTCATAGTCTTAAAAGTTTACATCCAATCAAATTCAGTTATATTTTAGAAGTATAATGTTATTTTAGGGAAAACAATTGCTTGCTTTTTATTTAAAAAATATTACATTTCATTAACTTTCTCCTCCTATGAAATGTAAAAAATAGTTTTGACAGCATGGAAAAGTAATAAAGCAACACAGTTATATACTGTAAAAAAATTTTTTTTAATTAAAATAAGTTGAGAGAACTCAAAAATCTTAAGTCTTAAACTTTTGTTTTTCTCAACTTTTTTTACATCCAATCAAATCCTGACGGATAAAAATCAGTCATATTACAGAAGTTAAAATGTTATTTTATGGGGAAAAAAATATTTGCTTTATTAAAATTTTACATTAAATTTAACAACTTCCAGCTCATATGAAAAAAAATTGTTGTGACAGTACGTAAGAGAAAAATTAATCGATGTCAACAGGTTTACATCCAATCAAATCAGTCACATTACAGAAGTTCACATGAGGCACAAATGCAGTTCACGTGATTTGAAACGCCGTTTGCAACCCATTGTACTGCGGTAATGATCCGTACGACTCTACTGGAGCGGACCGGTGCAGATCATCCCTCACAACAAACGAATCTCAGACGACAGAAGATGAGTTAGACCGCAGAGGAGAGAGCTGAGCGAAGCTGAGCAGCGGGAGAACAAACTCAGGCGTGGGGGGGGGGGGTGAGGTACTTACTATGGTAACAGGTACTCTTTTGCATTTCCATCTCCTGATTGTGACGCAGCCACGAAGAAGAAAAAGCACAAGTAGAGAGAGAGAATGTCTATGCAGATCAAATCACAGCCACCGGGTTAAATTAAAACGAAATGAACAGAAATCGTAACGAGACACACAGACCACCAGAAGTAAAGAATGGCCGCCGAGCCATTCTTAACGACCCCAGAGAAATGAGCATGAAGGGTGAATGAGAACATTTAAGACAGGCGACATTTCTGAGATCGGATTACACCTGAATTTAATACAAATGACCTTTTTGAGGCCTTAAAAAACTACGAATTGACTACAATTGCATGATTTATAGTGACTATATCAGTTTTGGATAAACAAGCAGTGAATGCAATTTGTCAGATATAATTTTTAATTTTTTATAAATTTATGTTCTATTTGTTATAAAAAAGGCATATTGTCAAGATTTATAATAATAGCCTATGCATAAATTATTATACTACTACTAATAATAATTAATTTCATGAAAGTAATTCTCAATTATCGGTATCAAGGTTATAAAATAATAAAAAAATAATTTTTTTAATTAATTTTAATTTAAAAGGTGGAAATGTTGGTGCATCCTTACCTATAAAGCATTGTTTATTTTATAATCTCAATATAACAGCTCCTGTTTTAATAAGAAGGGTGTAATCCATAGTAATAAAGACCAACAGGGTAAATAATAATAATTAATAAAAATGTAAAAAAAAAAAAATTTAGATAAAAAATAGCTTCCTAAAAAAAAAAAAAGGGTAAAATAACAACTAAATATTACTTATTTTTAATTGAGCTTTAAAACAATATAAATATATATTTTATATTTTTTTACTAATCTTCCATTAAATTGGCTTTAAATCGTTTATCTGAACTGTTCAAAAACACAGTAAAAGTGTCAGGCCAGACTATTTTATAATTATAAAACAAAACATCAATGATGCCCTTTGGTCTGTTATTACGAACAGCAATAAATGTCTAAAAATGTTAATTAACAAACACACACACACATCAGGCATTATGTTCCAGATATCCACCGCCTAGAACCGGCTCATGCTCCGAGAGACGTGGTCTGAGCGGATAGACGTACCTTCTTCTACACGCACAGGTGAGCTGAGAGGAGTGCAGGTGTTGCTGGGAGCTTTCTCCTCTTCAACCTCCTCCAGTGTGTGATCTAGAGAGAGCACAAGCATCATTACAGTCCAGTCTGTGAACCCTTTCAAAGGCACAGATCTGACACCAAACACCGGATAATACCCGCGTACACATGAATCAGGGCACTTTTTACATTGAGTGATGGAAAACAAAATATGCATATAAAGGATGCACAATATTGGATGTTGCTGATATCTGACATACTGATATCTTTAGCTTATTTTAGACCATAACCGATATATTTATTTAGTTTGAAAACAACACCAAGTCTCTCCTGTGCAGAGATATATAGAGGTCTAGCGGACCTCGAGCACACAAGTTATTAGGCTTATTATTATTGTAAATATGGTAAAATGTGTAAAACTGAGCTGAGTAAAATAAAAAATAACCATTTAATATACTATGAATACAAATTTTATATTAAAATGACACGAAAATACAACAAATGTTAAATAAAATAATGAATATAAAAATAAACCGATTCAAAATATTAATAAAAAAAGATATATTAATAATAATTTAAGAAAATATAAATTTTTACTAAAATTAAAAAATTAAAACAAATAATATAGAAAATTAACACTAATAAAAAAAACTACAGTAGTATATTATTAATGATACTAAAAACTAGTCTCGGTAGTATAGTGTAAGTTTGATTATTTCCAATTTTACAAATCACTATATATTATAACAGCGTATTATATAATAATAAATCACATTCATCTGCATTATAAAAAAGGAAAACCTCTGAAGAACCAAGAAACAATGTTTGTCAGATCTCACAAATCTCCGTTCAGATTCAGAGAGGTTCATTAATGGTTCATTAATACAAGAATATAGAAATAAACCCCCAAAAGAAGAGCAGCACATCCCACTTCAGAGCCCACGGGTGATTTCAGTCCAGGATTAAGATTGCAGGAGCGGACCAGGGTTACACAGTCTTTATTTAAAGATCCCGGGACGGGACGATTGCCAGGAGAAGGGTGGGATGGGTACAGACAGGTGTGTTGGATCACCAAGGTTCGAAACCCAGGAAGATAGAAAAAGAGCCCAGAAAAGTCAGAATAAACCCAGAAGGAGCAGCTTTCCGCAGGCGATACCTGCAGACGGCACGTCACAGCCCAGAGCTTTTAGCACAGCGGAGTGAAAGTCCTTATGAGGGGATCCTGGAGCCTCCGCCGGACTGTCCTGACCCGATGAGCGGCCCGATTCGATTATGGACGGCGGAGGGGCCCCGGTGGCCTGTGGATCCTCATTGTCCTGCGTGGATGTGACGCCTGGAGTCTGGGCTTCTTCGGGGGCCGAGGACGACTCCTCGACCTGTGCTAGATGCAATACAACAGTTTCTCTCCAGACCTGCGGTGGGCACCGTTGGGCTGCACACGACTCATGTGCAATAAATCGAAAACATTGCACAAATCTTTACGCACCCGAGTTTGTTTGGCTGAAATTACTTGTGCTCATACAATTGCTCAAATGACAAAAAAACACATCAAATACATTATATACACACATTGTTGTGCAAAAGCTTGAGGTTCTTAAACCAACTTTAGTTCTGGAGGGCTGGTGTCCTCCGAACTCATATGCAATCATCATTTTTAATATGTAGCACCTTGTCAGGATGACTTGAAAGCAGTATCACAGGAAGTTTCTGTCATCTGTATCAGATTCTGCAATGATAAACGTGCTGATTACCTTCTGGGCCCTTCTGCTTGAGCTCCACTTCCCTGCGGTACTCGTCCAGATCCTGGTCTGTGAGCTTGTTGAAGGGGTTTGGTCCAGTTTTACTGACGATGACGCGCGGTTGGTACTCCTTCTCAATGATGGCTTTAGACGCGGTCACTAGCTCCCCCTGCAGGACAAAAAACAAACAAGGGGTTTATTCACTACTATCATGATTGAAAATTAACAGTTAGTTAACAAAACATAATTTTAGGGGTGTCCCCGACTAATCAAAGTCGAATCTTGCCGATAGTCGAATCATATATTTGGGGGCGGGGCTAAAATACATTACCAAGAGTCAAGTCAGACATTGAAAAATCATAATTATTGACATTAACACACAAGGAAAATGTTTAACGGATGCCTCGCAGATACAAAAATAATGTTTTATGTTTTGATTAAATGATAATTAACATTAAACATCAGTGAAACCCTAATAATTCACAAATTTGTTTTTTACAACAGTGCTCTCATTATACCGTTATGTATATGACAGAAGTTATTAATGTTCTGCATCTGATAGCAGGTTTTTAATCAATGGGATTTAACTCATCATTTATCTCATATGTGACCGAGGACCACAAAAGCAGTCATAAGGGGCAATTTGTCAAAATTGAGATTTATAAATCATCTGAAAGCTGAATAAAT
>CM049812.1:80000-112500 GCA_027422405.1 Ptychobarbus kaznakovi | reverse complement strand
ATTGCTAAATGACGACCTATTTAAAACATTATTAAACATTATTCTTAAAAGAGTGTTCAAAAGTATAAGCGACAGAAAATGATCTGTTGTGCTTGTCTGAAAGTCGAGTATCGGGGAAGAATAATGTCAAACCCTTCACACACTGTAAGAAAGAGAAAAGCACGTGCGCGCGCACACACACACACACACACACAGACACAGACAGACAGACAGACAGACAGACAGACACAGACACACAGACACAGACACACACACACACACACAGACAGACACAGACAGACAGACAGACAGACAGACAGACACACACACACACACACACACACACACACACACACACAGTAAGTAAGGACCGAATTACCAACTTTTCTTAAAGCATACAAGTAAAAGATAAACTTCAGTTTATGAAGTTCCAGCTTAAGGTTTGGGAGGTTTACTCTAAAAGCTCTGATATGGAATTAATGGACTGCAAATTTCAAATAAAGATGAACAGCAAGTACTAAATATTTTTGAAGCAAAGATAGTTAACGTTTGGCCTGGGTAAGAATAGCATGAGTAGCCAATGAGTTACTTGCTTTTCCTAAAATGAAATAAATGCTTTCAGCACGGAATCAAAAGTCATGAGGAAGGGTTTCCGTATGAGCGCTGGAGAAACGGGGCACATGAGATGAACACGGAAAGATGAAATACTCACTGATCACGATTAGAGCCCCACAACACAACACGCTCTCCCCCAACTAGAGACAATCGCTTGGGAGAGTTAACAACCACTCATGAACCAATGTGCTTTTTGGATGATTTTGAAATTTGAAAGTTAAAATACACTCATGCTCAGGTAGAGTTCAGGAAAAGGTAAGTCCAATTCCGGAGGAGGAAAAAGAAACTCGTAAAAATAGAAAAGAGAAATTAAGAAGCCAACACAAATGTTTTAAGCAGTTTAAGGAAAGAACATGGAGTCATCAAACGGCAAGCCACGACTCCATAAATACAAGCAGCCGAGCGTTTTCTCTCAGACAGAGCTGCAAAAACCTCTCTGACATTCTCCGAATTCACAGATTGCCTTCAAAAAAATCATATTTTCGTAACAGTAATTTTATCTGCAGCCCTACATCTAAGCAAAAACATTTCATATTTCACCCCAAAATTGAAAGATATGCTAGTTTAATTAATTGAATGCCATGCCAGCTATTTTTAATGGCAGGAAACAAGTTAAAATGTAGCAAAATATAAAAATAATAATAAAATACAAAAGGTATTATAGCAATTATCTTAAAAAAAAATATAATATATTTTAATTAACAAAAACTAAATCAGGTCATTAAAAATCGTTCATGTGCTAATCTCAACAAAAAAAAGTCCTATAGGAGTTGAAACCATAACGATCCACCAAAATATTAAGTTTATTTGTACTACATTGATTAAAATGCTTTCAAAATCTAAAAAACACTTTGCATGAAGAAAACAAAGCCTGTTTTCAGAAAAAAATTATTTTTCATTATGACATTAATTTCATGGCAAAATGCAATAGTAGCGGAAATGCAATAAAATGGGGCTTAATTGCCATGAAAATAATGTCACAAGGAAAATAATTGATGCATCTTAATGGTCCTAAAATTAGATTTTATTTTCTCTATGCAAAATACAATTTCATAGTTTCTGTAACATGATTTTTGGATGAAATACGACCATTTTTTCTGGGATTCTCTCTAATGCTTTCCTCTGAAATAAGACATGGAGACAGGCTTTTAGCTAAAGAGCACTTGAAGCAAAGACGCATCTAAGATCATAAACGTCTTCTACTGTAGTGGAGTATCTCAGTAAGTACATTAGTCAAACAAATGCCTTTTTCAAGGCTTCCTGAGATAGTTACTTATTTTAAAAAGCTATAAAGAAACTGTTCAAATGGAGTAACGTCTCCATTAAAACACAAACATTTACAAAAGGTGCGAAATAAAGCAATAACTGAAATAAACAACAACAGAAACGGAAGGAAAATCCTCAGCAGCAGTAAGGATTAGCCACACCCACTGCGCACATGCCACACCCTCCCGGTCCTCCAGGAGAAGATCCACAATGCATCTGATCATTCATGCAACACAGCATGCACTGAGCAGCAGGAAAGAACCCTGACACCCCTTCGACCAATCACGAGAGAGGGGGAGGAGCTTGCCACTGTGATTGACATACCGACCTGTTTACAGAGGAATGACCGGAAGCAATGGAGAAATGTTCTTCCCCGCAGATCAGAAAAGACAGTTATGAGTAAAAGGTTCGTTAAATCAGCGATCAATCAATCAAACCCAGAGTGAATCTTAAGGCAAGACACCACAGACAAAAATAAATAAATCATGCACTGTGGTCAATATTGAGATTTTCTCATAACATGCTGTTTCAAACTAGTGGAAATAAATCCAAAGATACACTTTTAAGTGTTTATTTTATTACACCTTTCTATTTGTGTCTGAAGATTTATATTTCTGTGCATGTTTCAGTATTTTTTAAAGTTTAACACTTAATTACTAAAACATGGTGAAAATTATTTTTTTCTGGTTTTGACAGTATTTCGGAGTTATGGAGTGATAAAAAAGATAAATCCTGTAACTTAGAAATCACCTTTAACTCAAATGTGTGACAAAATTAAATGAACCTGTAAATGTATGCAAATTAGTGCATATTTCATTAAATGATGTGTATTAGATATTGCTATTTAAACATAACATTTCAGAAAACTTATACATATATTCTTAATGTAATCAATCAACTGTAGCGCAGAAATACTATTATACTTATTAATATATTGAATTAGTTTTAATTGTTATATTTTCTGTCTCTGTTTTAAGTTAAAATTAATAATTTTGTTGTTTTTTCATTTCTAGGTTTTTTATTTTTAAATATGATTATTATTATAAAAAAATATAATTATACATTTATATGTCCGTTTTATTTTTAGCTATGAAAATTAAAATGAGATGTGTCGCCTTTGCAACTAACAAGGCTTTTCATGATTTAATTTATTTTTTAATTTATATTAAAACAATTTTTTTAATGTTTTAGTAGTGCTGTCAAACGATTAATCGCATCCAAAATAAAAGTTTTTGTTTACATAATATATATGTGTGTACTTTGTATATTTATTATGTATATAAAATACACACAATACAGTACATGATTTGAAAATATGTATATATTTATATTCATATAAAATTTATATTATATAAATAATTTTTCTGAAATATATACATGCATGTGTAATAAATACACACACTTATTTTATGTACTTATAAAATAAATATCTTATTCTAATGTTAAGAACTTTTATTTTGAATGCAAGTTTTTAGTTTTAGCCAACTATAATAACTCTGTATGGAGGTATCTATTAGTAATTTTCACCTGGGGTGTTTTGCCTTAAGAAGATGAAGCTAAATGAAATTACTCTACAGTTAGAAAACGCCAAACACAGCCCCTTGGGTGAGTGTGTTTTTTGCCCTGGTGTCGGGGTGCTATCCAGCTGCCCTCTCTAGCTCGTAGCAGTACGTTTCTAAACTATGAACAATAAGGTTGGCACAGACCAAGCAGTTGGTAATACAGCTTGGCACGCAGACACCGGACGAGAGAGACTGCAGCAAGGGTTTGACGTGATCGTGTGTTATGTTCGTCCACACCTTAGTCTTCGCCATGGGGCTACCGCTGCTGTCCTGCCCCTCTTCTGCGGATTCGTCGGGCCGCCCGGCGGCTAGCCAGCGGGTCTTGTCCCGCTGCTGCCGCTGAAAGCTGTGCTTTAACGGGGAGCGTGCACCCGAGTCACTGTCCTCTGCGTATGAGTAGCCCGTGGCTGACGGGGGAATCTCAACATCACTGTACTTTTTAGCTTTATCGCGCAGCGCCGGGCAACGGTAGGGATAACCAGTCCTGTAGCCCTGCGAAAAGAGACAAACAGTCATGTTTTGGGTCAAAGAAGATGCACAAAAGAAGAGTCTTATCTCCAGCCTACCAGATTATCCAGCATCCTCATCAAAGCCTCAAACTCCTGCTCCCCGATCAGCCACTTCGGGTGCGAGCTCGACCCGTCTCCAACCGGCTCAAGGTGTCGCGGGCGGGATTTATACTTGCTTGGGTCCAACATAACCAGGTTGTCAGGACCCCCTGTACTGGCGAGGGTGCGCACCTGCAATTTCAGAACAGAGAGCATACTGTTAATTAGTGGTCGACCGATATATCGGCTGATATTTTTTTTTTTTTATATCGGCAAATACGTTTTTCTGTTTGGCCGATGCGTTCGAGACAGGACTTTTATTTTGACGGCACTGAGAGCGGCAGGGATGTGAATCAGGGGTGTGAGTAACGAATTACAAATACTCACGTTACAGTAATTAAGTAGTTTTTATCAGTAATTTTTTGAGTAGTTTAAAAATTGTGTACATTTTAAGTGCAGTATCGGTCTTTTCATGAGGCAAAATGTATAACCTTAACTGTATAAAGTGTTCTGTTATATCTTGGAACAATAAATAAATGAATACAGTAATAAAAAAACATTGTTAGTAATATCTCCAGACCGGACTGAAGCTGCTCGGCTTTACTTTGATTCTCTATGAATCGTTTTTAAGAAACATCAGTGCGTCTCAAATCTGTTCCTCAGGATCTTTTGAGGAGCGTTTGTTTCCAGAAGCTTTACTTTCACTGTTCCTCAGCGAGCCTCCAAAACATCTTCTGAGGAGCGTTTATTCCTTCATCTCTCAATCATCATTCAACTGAATATTACTGGAGATCGAGAGACAACTGATATTTCATTTTATGTAAGTATCGGCTATGCTGCTATAAAGATTTTTCATACTTTTTTGGCCATAAAAATAGCATCTTCTGCATCAAATTGTATATTTGTGCACAGTTTGAGTCTCTGAATAAAAAGGAGCCATTTGTCCTCAATATTCTCACATTATCAGACTATATTAGCCATAAAAGCCTGATGGATGAAATATGATACTCAAAAAAAAATATATTATATATATATTTTTTTTTAACAGGTTCAAAATCAGCTTTTGCATTTAAAGAAAACCCTTTTTTTAAGATTATTTCATATTTTAGGCCTTACAGGAGGTTTAAACCCATTCATTTCACAAATTAAAAGTTCTCATATTGAAAAGAACTTCGGATGAGATTAAACCGAGTCCTGACTTCTGTATTAAAAATCCCATGGCACTTCTCGTAAAGAGTAGGGGTGTAACGGTGTCCTGGCCAAATTCCCTCCACTGGCCTTGTCAATCATGGCCTCCTAATAATCATCCTCCTCTGTACCTGAGACAGGCATGTTGTCCTGTGGCAGTATCATCCAAGTGGATGCTGCACACTGGTGGTGGTTGAGGAGACTTTGTAAAGTGCAAGCAATACATAATAAAGCGCTATATAAATACATCATTCATTCATTCATTCAAAAGCAAATTAAATGTTGTACATGGTTTAGACGGCTACCTGAATCTCACACGCTGTGACCAGGTTGTGCATGTAGTAAAACGCCTCTTCAACTGTTTCTCCAACAGTCACCAGACCGTGATTCCTCAAAATCAACACCTGAACACACAAACAATTATTAACGTAATTATTTAAACCATATCAGGAACAAATGCTACATTAATGGCAAACTCAGAGTAATACAATTTAAAATAAATATAATTAATTACTTTTTAGTCATTTAGCAGACGCTTTTATCCAAAGGGACTTACAAATAAGAAAGTTAAATAAGTTAAAACTCTATAAATACTATATATACACACATTTAAGAAAATTGAGAAATTAAATAAAATGACAAATGCATTACGTGAATTACGTACCAAACATTTTTATTTTTATTGATATATGATAGGAAATCAATAATTTTTTGAGAAAGGTTTTTAAAATGTTTATTAATGAGCTTCCTAATAATAAAAAAATGTCTAATTTTATGGTCATTCCTATAAAATATACAATACAGTCAAGCCTATAGTGAAGCCTTATAAAAATCACATACAGGCAATTCTCCATCTTTCAACTATATATAGTCATTACAGTCATAGTATAGTATATACAGTCCTTTCTATTTTCACAACAGTTAGACCTTTCATTAGAACTATATTCTTATAATTAGTTTTGGACACATTCATTCAATTCATCACTTTCTGTAAATGCATAAGGCGAGTGTGATTTTAACACTAGATGATGGTTTTTCACAAACGATGATTTCAGTGCACAGATTTACACAACATAAACCCGGATAAGCCTGAAGCTAGAAGTTCAACATAAAGACCTACAGTCCTTTAATCTGTGTGTATATGGTACCTTGCTCTTGGGACCCAGGTTCTTCTGTATGAGGACGTTCTCCTCCTCGTCCACAAGTATACCGTGGTAATCATGGTATGCCACCTCGCCCAGCGACAGAGCCTCGGGTGAAATGAGCAGCAGACCACACTTCATAGCAGACACCTGGAGGGCAAACCATTGAAATGCTTAATATGCATAAAACAGACAATTAAAATAAACATACCATCAAATATATTTATGCTGAAATGTTTTAATTAAATAAATACGTTTTGCACTATTTACTTTCTGCTCCATTTCACAGTAACCTTATTTCATTTCATAATTTCATATATTTCTTATTTAAATTAGTCTGTTTTTATATTTTGAGGTGCATTTTGTGTCTCATTTTATTTTAACAAACTTGAATAAATTCATGACTAAAAATACAATGAAATGGGAGAATAAATAGTGCAAAATAAACAGTGAAATAAAAATTATACTGTATTTTAATTTAATTGTATTTCACATAATATTTCATAATTCAATTTTCTCCACCATTACATTTAGTTTTACTGAATCTAAATTAAGAAATGTATCAATGCACTATTTATTTATTGTATCTTTATTCACGAGTTTATTCACTTAAGTGTATTAAACTGAAATGAGACCTGAATGCACCTCAAAATATAACAGTAGACAAATTTAAATTATGAAATATTACATAAAATTTGTTTGGGGTGTAACGGCACACAAACAAGACGGTTCGCTACGAATAAAGGACTATTCACCATAGTATTTTTTGGTCTTCCCATTGAAAATAACATTCAAATTGGATCATTTAGGAGCTTTAAAGTGCTGGAAACAGTTGTGTGTGATGCTTGGGAGTCATTGAAAATAGCTTGAATTTCTCTCTTAAAAGGCTGTGCAAATCCTGAAATGAATAATGTAATAACATTTGACTATTTCTGCCACAACAGCATGGTTAGTGTTACAGGGTTCTGGTTTTCAGTGCCGTTTGATCGGTTTATAACAGATTTCTGTGCAGAATTTGAATGCACGCTTCTCACTGGATCTTGCAGTGCTGTGCATGCATTAACAGTGTCATGAAATCAACTGTGGTTCCCGAGTAAAGCTGTCCAGAGCTCGGACCAGTTTGTTTTTGCGTCGCGGTCCGAGCTGATAAACGTTCAGCTCAAACGAGTCGTGGGATTTTGTTACGCTTTTGTTTCATTTGCTGTGTGATGTTTCTCATATGCAACAGAAATGTCAGCGTGAGTTAAACACGCTAGTGCGCAAAATTTCCTTGCACCAGCAGAAAAAATGGTTGTAGTCTCGAGCCCTGGAGTTTTAATTATTTATGTTTAATTCAATAAATTGAAATGAGACACTCGAAATATAGACACGTGAACATTTTTAATTGGTCACAAATATTTTTGCACCGTATCACTTTTAATTTGATGTTAATTAATTGGAAAGGGTTAATGTGAGATGAGTTTCCAGCTCGTACCGCGGCGCCAGCGGGCGTGTGAATGTGCACTATGCACTTGATGTCCGGTCGGGCAGCGTAGATGGCGGAGTGAAGGGTGAACCCAGCCTGATTTACACCCAGATTAGTGCTGCCTCGGTCTACGATCTCCCCCTGCAGGTTAATCTTCACCTGAGGACACAGACAACACTGCTAAAGTAGTACAATACATTATATTACACTACATGATAATATCGGTTCTCAGAAGAAGATCAAAGGCAGGGTTACCCTGTTAAATAATGATGTGAAAGATTCAAACTGGATATGGAAAACTCCTGTGATTTTAAAGAATCTGTAACTCATCTTTTCTGTCAATGTTTATACTCAAGATTATTTGGGGTAGATGTCTCTAACTTCATTTCTAGGATGTTTGGAACATTAATACATATAGGAATGTATGATGTCATATGTACAAGATACCATTGATTCTAGAAGTACAATTTTTTTCTTACACAGCTAATTATTTTACTTGGAAAGTATCATATTCATACAAAAAAAATGGGCTAAAGCTAAGCCAAAATATGATCATTTTATTAAAAAAATTAAACAATATGGTATTACTTTGCACAATATTAGAAACAGAAAAGCTTAAAAGACCTATGAAGCATTAAGTTAATGAAGCATTAATTAAATTTATTTTTTTTACTTTTTCCCTGGCAAAGATCTTAGTTTTTATTTAGATTTGTTTTTCCATTTCTTTCTCTGTATACCCTTTTTCACTTGTTTTTGTTGTTTTCTTTCTACTACTGTTGTGAGATGTATATGTTTGAATTAATATGTACATAATTGCATAAATAAAAACATTAAAACAAAGGCAGGGTTACCAAACTGGAGGCAGTGACTTCACTGTACAGGAGCCCGAAAGGGACAATCAGAAAACGCTCCTGCTCAGAGTTCAGCCGGACCTGAGGAGAGAGAGGAAGACCGCTTTGACTGAAATCCCACGTATAACATGTCCTGCTGGGTTGTGTTGCATACATTGGTGACTAACTCACCGTCAGGTGGTTGTAGATCAGCTGAGACCAGCCAAAAAGATCAGCCAGGCGGTAAAACGCAGCAAGTTTACAGCGCAAGAGCTTCTCTCCTTTATCATAAGCGATGGAGTCTGAACCCCTCAGATCATTCACCGGAGTCACCATCCCCAAACCTACACACACACACGTCCATTAGGCCTGCTTTACCATTTCTTCATATATATATATATATATATATATATAATACATCACACTACTTTACAGCAGGGTTATTATCATTAATTAAAACTAAAACCCTAAATATTTTAGGTACTTAAATGTTAAAGGAAATAACATTTTAAAAGTTAAAGTAACTTTTTTAATTTTAAAAATTGTAATTTTAGATAAAATTTAATTTTAACAAAAATTATTAAGACTATACAGAGAGATTAAAAAAAGACAAAAATAACAACATTACTAAAATGTTAAGATTAGAATGAAAAGCTAATTAAAAATATTATATATTATTGTTTTGTCATTTATTAAAGATAAAGTATATAAAAAAATAAAAAATTTTAGTTGCCAATTCAACATTTATAATTTGTATTTAGTTTACCTTTAAGTGCTCATATAAATACAAGTAAATAAAAACCATATTCTTAACGTCCATTTTTCACTTGTATATTTAAATACTATATTTGGGGATAGAAAAAAAACCTAATACAAATAAAAAATAAATTACTAAAACAAAAAAATAATTATAAATAATGGAAAATAAAAAAATAAAAATGAATTCAAAAGAATAACTGTAATCGCATTATTACATCATTTATTTATTTATAAATAAATTATAAAATAATGTATTTTATTTATTTATTATCATTAATAATTTAAAATTATTAATAAATAAAAAAAAGAAAAAAAATTACTAAAATTTGTACTGAAAATTTTACTGAAACTAAAATAATAAAATAGGATATATAAATAAATAAAACAGACAGAGTAACGCAGGGCAGTCCCACACTCACTCATGTTGAGGGCCGCCATTCCTCCCTGCGGGCCGGCGGGGTACATGGTGGGGACGCTGGTGGTCATGAAGTCAGCGATCTGCTGCAGCGCAAGCAAACTGGCCGGGTTTTTCCCCTTCTTCATCTGATCATGGATCAGAGACTCCAGCTCGTCGCAGAACACCTGAAACAGAACACACACAATTACAACCAATCACACAATTACAACCAGGGGGCAGTCGTGTCTCTAATGGATAGAGCGTCGGACTTGTAACCCGAGGTTGTGGGTTCGAATCTCGGCTTCGGCAGGAATTGTCCACGACTGAGGTGAGACCCTTGAGCAAGGCACCGAACCCCCAACTGCTCCAAGTGTGTGTGTATGTGTGTGAGTGTGTGTGTCCACTTCCCAGGTTAACTCTGTATAATTGTGTATGTGACAAATAAAGCTCATCTGAGCTTAATAATTATTATATTTTAACTCTACAGTTGCCTGGGCGTTGTTAACAAATCAATAGAGGCACATTCTAGATGTGACTGAACATGACTCATAACTGGAGTCTGTGACATACACCTTGTGCAATTTAATAAGACTGCTTGGTGTTTTGTTCCTTATATCCTTACTACTGCATTAGCATGGCTAATTATTTTAGATGATGACTATAAAGATCACTCTGGACAAATACAGCTCTCTAACGGCTCTTAAGTCAATACTAAAGTGCAACTAATGTTACAGCAACATGCTGAACACACAACAAACCCCTCACTGGAGAAAGAGCGAGAGATAATGACACAGGCACCGTCAAGCGCCGTTAATAATTTAGGAGCGTATGTTAACGAGAACATCTGGGCATCTGGAGTCTGAACACAACACACATACCAGCGACTCTCTCATCATGTGGCTCATACAGTACGTAATAAATCCACTTTAAATACTGTATCAATTATTGGGTCTCAAACTGTGGTATCAGGAATCTCAAAGAAACATGTTCTGATTATTATCAATGTTGAAATCTAATGCATTTAATTTTTCTGGATTCACAGATGAACAGAAAGTTCAAAAGAACAGCATTTATTTGAAATGGAAATCTTTTGAAACATTGCAAATGTCTTTAGTGTCACTTTTGATTAACTTAATGCATCCTTGCTGTAAAAAATAAAATAAAATAAGTGTTAATTGCCTTCTTTTTTTAAATCTTCAGCAAAAATATGAAGCAGCACAACTGTTTTCAACACTGATAATGTATTTTTGCTCATATAAATGTAGAATGCTGTGGATAGGAGACATCTTTATTATTTCACGTGTTATCAGTATATTGATCTAAAAGTGTGTGTGTTGAGCTCTCACTGGACTCTGCAGGATCATGGAGACTCTCTTGCGCTGCTCCATCATGTTGAAGTCCTGCCGCAGATCCGGCGCCATGTTCCTCTCTCTCTGGTACTCCGGGCTGCTCTCGTCCACCCGGTCGAAATAACGCTCCTTATGAGGGGGATTGGTGGGCGGGGGGGCCGTCACCACCCCTGCACCTGAGTCTCCGTTCATCCTGCAACACAGGTCAAAAGGTCAGGGGGAATTTACATACTTCAACTACAAACTAAAGTACATAGGCCTACTTGTTGTGATCGCCAGAATATGCTATAGTTTAACTTTAAGCAAAATGCAGCAGAATCAATGACACTGTAGGGCAAAGAGAGAGCAGGGAGGGAGTCCGTCTGTCTGACTCTGCATTATTGATCGTCTAAGTGGTTTGTTGCTGATTTGTAAGCTGATGTTTCAAAGCCACATGAACACGGACCCACTGCTACAGAACATTTACATCCATCTCGAAACCAAAGCGGGACTAACAACACGAATCAACCCAGTGCAACACAGTATTAGAGCATGAAGTCCACACACACAGGCTGCTCGCTTCAGCCCCGAACAGACCCAGAGCCGGACATAACTGCAGCATTGAGTAATGAAACCCTGGAGCTCCCGACAGCGGCTCTGCTCTCAATCTACAGACACACCACGAGTTCATCACCAGAACGAGGAGGGTCAACCTCTAAATGAGAAGGATTAATCAGTACAGAATCAATGCTGGCAGTTGATTAACAACTACTGAAAGCATGCATTCTGAGACAACTGAATGCACTGATTATAGACTATAGAAATATGAGGGCTTTTTAGCTTTATTACAAATAGAGCTACTTTAAAAGCACATAGGAAGCGATACAGTGAAGAAAGGGTTGTGGGTAGAGCTGTAAGATTTGGGGGAAAATTATCAGATTTTTCTGATAAAATAAGTGATTTTAAAATGTGATTAATTAAAAAATTGCAGACTGCAGGATGTGGAAAAATGATTTGTGATTATTTGCAACACGAAAGCTGCTCAATTTGGGAAAGGGGGCAAAAATACAAACTGATAAAAACTGTGACTTTGATTTTAAATGTAATAAAGAAACTTCAGGTTTGCTACGCTTGTTTGTAGGGCTGAATAATTTGTCCCAAACAATTTAAATAAAATAAATAATTGGTGATGTGTGTGTCAATATAAGTTTAACAACATCATCAACAACAAAAATAACTAATGAATAATTAGTATTTAGATTATTTTCATAAAATACACAATTATTTATAGATAAACATTACAACAGAAACATTTCTTATTTTGTTTAATATGTATGATCACTATTATTTATAATTATAATAATTGTATTATTATTAAAAGAAACATTTCTTATTTTGTTTAATATGTATGTAACACTATTATTATT
Source organism: Ptychobarbus kaznakovi (assembly GCA_027422405.1). Classification (NCBI taxonomy): domain Eukaryota; kingdom Metazoa; phylum Chordata; class Actinopteri; order Cypriniformes; family Cyprinidae; genus Ptychobarbus; species Ptychobarbus kaznakovi. Next base: position 99,994 of record CM049812.1, on the reverse strand, counting down.
ATAATAATAAAATAATAATAATTGTATTAATATTATTAAATTAAAAGAAACACTATTATTATTTATAATAATAATTGTATTATTATTATATAAATATGTATTATTTTGTTTAATATGTATGATCACTATTTTGTTTATTATAATAGTAATTCATTTCTTATTTTGTTTATTAATATTATAAAATAATAATAGTATTAATATTATGTATTATTATTATTAAAAAAAACATTTCTTATTTTGTAATAATAATACTATTATACTAGTATAACTGTATTAATAAAATAATTATATATTTATTAAATGACTGATTTCTTTTTAGAATATTACAAAAGTGACATCTTATGTTGTTTAATATTTTATTTATCAAAAATAATAATGCATTTTATTTTACAGTACAACTACAACAGTACAGTAAAATGACAACAGTACTATTTATGGCAGTCTTATTTTTTTATTTCTAATTTCTATTTCTGCAAAAAAAATAAAACCTTTTGTTGACAACACTCAGTTTGTAGATGATTCTCACTAGAAGTGTGGGAAGATGGTTGCCACATGTTGCATTATAATTGACCCAAACAGTACATTCAACATTTACTGCAAACCTCAACTCGTTTAGAAAACGAATGATGTGTGAATAGTGCTCGAGACACCCCAGCATCGGTCTCTCGTGATCTAGTTTCCTCCCACTCTCTTTCAGGACGTGAATTACAGCGCAGCCCTTCTGTCTTCATCTCCTCGTTAACGGAGACGCTGAGAGATGCTTCGGGTTCCACTGCGATCATATAAAGGCCTCGGACGAGTTCAGGCACAGAAGCCTCTTCATGCAGCATTCTGGCATTTGAGCACAAATAAAAGTCCTTAGAGAATAAAACAAATCAGTCTGCATTCTGCCTGTCACTTCCTGTTGAGACAGGAAACACAATGATACCCCTCCCGGAGAACAGACAATGATTGGAAACCCCTCCTAACTCTGTTTGAAACAAACATTATCTTGGTTTTCTGATAGCATGCAGTGACTTTGGTCCAGTTTGTCCTGCCAGCTGGAACACTTAGCGCAGCTACTGGGTTTTCCGTTGAGTTTTTGATTGATTTCAGCATTAGATTCAGACAAACGCAGTGACCCTTTAGGACCGAACTAAGCTTTTATCCCTAAATGACCCAGAGTACAAGCCAGTCACAATAACTGTCATATACAAGAAGGATCTTCATACAGATAACCAGACATCAGCTAGGAAACTAGAAACAGCGAAGCACGAGTAATACTGTAATCACAATCAAATGTATCTGGTTTCTGAACTCTATGATAAAACAACAAGAGTCCATTTAGATCTGATTTTTGGCATCTCTACACCCCTGGACAAATACTATTGTACTTCATCATCTGGTCAAATTTGGACTTTCTATATTGAAACACACACATATGACACTACCATAAGGAAACATCATAGTCAATTAAATTCTATTGAGTTTTTGGAGTAAATAATTACCTTTATTAATGTTAGAATGTGATTTAAATTAAAAACATTTCTTTAAACAATTGGTTTGAAAAAAAAAACTAAATTGAGCATTTAAAAATGCAATTATAACAAATAAAGGTTTAAATGAACATTTGTGTTTCTGCATGAAATAAACGGCTATTAGGCTTGGAAAAATGCAATTATGAAGTTAAAGCAATGGCCTCTTTTGCCTGAAAATGCCATGCCTAAAACTGTGGACAAAGATGGCATTTTCAGGCAAAAGACGGACAAATTTTGGTGCATACCTAAATAAATTATGCCAATAAATCTTAACTGTAGGAGAGCAATAACCTCAAAGCATTTTGCCACGCTCATTAAACAGTAAATGATTATCATGACAGACAGAAATTGTGTTTATAGCTCAGAGATTTATGTAGTGCTATATTAATATCTGGGATGTGTAGGCATGACTGTAGTCTCTATGGAAACATAACACATTTCCATGGAAACCTGCAGGATTATGTAACGATATATGGTCACTGTTTTCTGCCCACTCACTCCTGAACATGCAGCTCAATGGGGAGATTCGCTTCATCAACATCTACGGTTTTATCATCTCAGGCTATTTACAGTCTCTGCGGTCACTATATCTTTAGTTTTCCCTCTAGCAGTGTTTTAAGATCACTATATGACCGTCTCGCTGAGAGAAAGTTTCATTATCAAGCATGCAAATGCTCAACAATATCGATTACAACAAGCTAAACGTTTAAAAATGTGTATTTTTCCATCGAGAGAATGAGAAACTGAGCATGCCGTTTACTCAAAAGTCCTGTAAAGCCTTTGTAAACGAGCCTGCATGAGTTTCCTGCATTAATAATGGCTTCTTGACAGTTTCTGAATGGCAGTCAAATCCATTTCAGCCCACCAGCAGGCTCAGATGAAGGATAAAGCCCATCAGTCCGGGCCAAATCCCGCTCCAGAACCCACTGGCAGCCGTTAAACCGGACAGCAGGCAATCAGAGAGAGTCTGTCGTGACTGAAAGCAGCCAAACGAACCCAGTGATCGACTTATACATGCGTATAAGACTGGAACACCTGCAGAGCTGTGTGTCTTTCATACAGAAAGCTTGAGATTACACTAATATCAGAGGAAAATATAATTAATTGCAGCAACGTTTAAATCAAATTATGATTTAGTGCCTGTCTGATTCCCATCTTTAAGAGTTTCTTTGGATATTAAAAATCAAATGGAGGCCAGCAAATACAGTTTTAAGCTAAAAACTGATCGCGTACTTATATAGTTTTGTTGATAAGCACTAAAAATGCATTCAATATTCATAAAACAAGTACAAATCTTACAAAATCTCACTAAACACAAGATTCTATAATTAAAAATTAAATCTAAATATTCTCAATAAAAATTATATTTCACAAAAAAAAATATTATGGTTATATGGGTATGGATTATGGAATACAATTTTATTTAATTTTACTTATGTGAACATTTCTTATGTTCATTTAGTTTAATCTAAAGTACTAAAATAAAAAAAATGTTTAAACAAAAATAATAATAATTTAAAAGAAAACACTAAAACTTCAGAATAAAACTAAAAATATTAATAATTGTATCTATCATCAACAATACAAAAAAATTTAATAAAATGTCACTCAAAAGATTAATTCTGGAAGACCTTCTGCATTCTGTGTGTCATAAAAGTTCTGAATCTTTGTGTCAACTGCATGAATTTGCATCTTATCACCAATTCATGAGGAGCTTCCTCATTGACCTACTTTCCAGAAGAGAAGTGTGTGAATTATCTCAGCCGTAACACTACACAGATGTGAAGGAGGGTGTGGAGCAGCACTCGTGTGTGTGTGTGTGTGTGTGTGTGTCTGTGTGTGTGTGTGTGTCTGTGTCTGTGTGTGTCTGTGTGTGTCTGTGTGTGTCTGTGTGTGTCTGTGTGTGTGTGTCTGTGTGTGTGTGTGTGTGTGTGTGTGTGTGTGTGTGTGTGTGTGTGTGTGTGTGTGTGTGTGTGTGTGTGTGTGTCTGTGTGTGTGTCTGTGTCTGTGTGTGTGTCTGTGTGTGTGTGTGTGTGTGTGTGTGTGTGTGTGTGTGTGTCTGTGTGAGATCATAAGTGAAATGCTTGGAAAGTGATGCTATGTTTTAAAATGCAAAGATTCAAAATGTGAAGACTTCCAGTCTACAAACAAATAATAAAAAGTTATCATAAAGACACACTTCAGTGGTTCTCATTTAGTTTAAGAAACAAAAACTGTAAAACTGTATTAAGAACTACTGATATTTAATAAAACATTTATAACAGATTTTTTAACAAAATATAAATATAATATAATTAGTGCGGTCAAACGATTAATCTCAATTAAATTGCATCCAAAATAAAAGTTTGTGTAAATAATATTTGCATGTACGGTGTATATTTATTATGTGTGTATGTATATATATATATAAATATAAATAAATAAATAAATACACACACATGCATGTATATATTTCAGAAAAATATGTAATATTTGTATATGAAATATATTTATATATAATATAAATATTTACATGTAAACGTAAATATTTTCAAAATATATTCTTGTGTATTTATATCTACATAAGTACACTCAAATATATTATGTAATATATTATATGTTAAAAAACAAACGTTATTTTGGATGCGATTAAGTGACAGCACTAAACATAATATAATATGATATCCACATGTCTTTGCATAAAAATATTGCATGACTGCAGAATGCACTGACTGACTAATTAAAATCTCATCATTCTCTCTGTAATTAATAAAGTTTAATTAATAATAATTAGCCGTGAATTTATATAGCTACTAGACACTCAAAAGCGCTCTTACATAAATGGGGGCTTTCTCTCTCCACCACCAATGTGCAGCATATTGGATTGCGACGGCAGCCATAGTGCGCCAAGCCCACCACACACCAGCTTTGGTGGAGAGGAGACAGAGTGGAAGCCAATCAGTGTATGGTGATGATTAGGGGGCCATGATGGTCGGATGGTCGGTTTAGTGGCCACACCACACAGCAGCTGGTTAACGTCTTAAATCACATGATGTGTGTATCTGAGGAATGTCATGTCACGGTCCGTCTGCATTATTCCTGGCACACCGCGGGTCTAAATGTGTCCGTGGGCCAGTAGATCTGAATACTACACATATACTACATAACTCACATTCACCAAACACAGAGATATGGACCCTCCTTACGCTGGGAAAATATTAAAAACATCACTTCTGGCAACAAAGCTCCCGGTCCGATAGCATATTCGACCAATTTAGAAATACACTGAAAATCTCATTCCTTCTATGATATTTCCCCCATATATGATCAATTATGAACATATGGGCTGTGTTCCAGTGCTTAGTGAGCTGCCTTGCAGTCTACTAACTACATAGTCAGCACCCTTCAAACTAAAAAAGACTGATTTGAAACGCTCTACGTATTGCTGCTGACAGTATAATAAATTATGCATTTTATTTATGCCATAATGCGTATTACTTTTTTGGTACTGAATGAATTTTGAAGTATATTTATAATCAACATTTCTCTTTCTACAACCACCATGGACAGGTATTAAAACAAAACATTATGTCGTTTAGTATGCTTAACATTTTTTTATTCTTTCTCTGCAAAAAAAAAAAAAATTGAAGTTGTAAATAAAAGATACCAAGATGACTAATGTTAATTTAGTTTTTCTTTCATTTAAGCTTTAAAAAAATATATGTATTTACAAATGCTGCCTTTAAATTTGGCCAAACGAAGGAAATCTAAAGCAGCATAATCACATTACTAATAGCTTTGCCTGCGACACTTCAAAATGCTGCCTATGGAGGTTCAAGCATTGCAACAGAACTGTGTTTCAGACAATTTATAACGTGCTAAACAAACAAGAACACACGCAAGACTGTGTCGCAAACAGCTGTTCACAAAATATTTCCTGTTTAAAGCAACACGGCACTGTATGTATGAAAATCTGAGCAACAGAAAGGGAGGAGAGAGGAAGAGATGAAAATGAGAAACACATTTTCCTCCCTCTAGAGAGGGTCGTGGGCGTGGGACGGAGAGAGAGAGAGAGAGAGCGAGTCAGAGGAGAGAGAGAGAGAGCGAGAGAGAGAGAGAGAGAGAGAGAGAGAGAGAGAGAGAGAGAGAGAAAGAGAGAGTCAGAGAGAGAGAGAGAGAGAGAGAGAGAGAGAGAGAGAGAGAGAGAGAGAGAGAGAGAGAGAGAGAATTGCACTCAATTCAGGGGTTTTACATCATACTGTAACTGAAAAACCTCTGAAACTGAACAAAGTAGTTCATAAAACTGACTCCTAATTACATGAGCCATGTTTAAATCCATAACACATTAACATGCAACAAGTTCTGACAACTGTAAAGACATTACAGAACTATTACGTGCCTAAATAGAATGGCTTATTATCAATAGTTATTAATGTCTTTGAATTTGCCATGGTTTTTAAAAGCTACAGAGAATAAGCAGTGAGGAAAATCGCAGAGAAGTGGGTTTTACACCCGCTAGCCATAGATCTGTAATGGACGTATGGTGAAAGCAGAAGACAGACGCTTTGGTCTTCCTCTGACTGACAGACTGTCAAGACACCAGTGACACACACATGAGCCCAATCTGTGATCCGAGCAAAAACACAGACATCCCATAACACAACAGGCCTAATGATACTAGTATGATACTAGTGATAAACCGATGTATCGGCCAGCACGGATGGCCATTTAGTGTTGATTCAGAGTGGATAGTGTGCATTGTCATGCCACAAAAGAAAACAAACTTACAGGTATGAAATAAAGCAAGGTGTTTTAAACAGTCACAAGGAAGGGGGTGAAAGTTGAAAGTATAACAGTGTAAAAATAGAAAATAAATAAGTTTTGCTTAACATTAAAAAAATTAAATGTGATTAAAATAAATACATGATTTACACACACACACATAGTATTAATTATATATATATCACGTTGTGCACTAAGAAACAACATTAGCATTTCATTGATAAAATCTACACACAGAAAAATAAGGGTTTAAAATTGTACCTTTTGGGGTACAACAGCTTGTCGCTGGAGCAGTACCCTTAAAAGGACATATTTGTACCCTTTTTACCCCTAATAGGTACGTATTAGTACCTCAAGCGTACGTATTACTACTCTAAGATACTAATATGTACCTATTAGGGGTAAAAAAGGTACAAATATGTCCTTTTAAGGGTAATGCTCCAGCGACAAGCTGTTGTACCCCAAAAGGTACAATTTTAAACCCTTATTTGTCTGTGTGTAGGCTATAATATCACTATATTGTAGAAGACATAACAAATATCAATTTAAACAAACGACAATAACCCGAAAATAACTACGTTATCGACATTCTTTCTAAAGTCACACAAATGCAACAAAGATCACCACATTTTGCACATTACAAAATATTTCTAACTTTATAAGTGACAAATTAAAAGACTTTTATTATTTTCATTTGTGCGCGTGCAGAGTTGCAGTGGCCCTCGCGCGACTATTCTGTCCGGCGCGCGCTCTAAACCTAATAATCGTTACCGAGGGCCACAATCGTGTCAGAAAACGGTCAAGTGACCTCCAAATCACAAGAAATATCAAAACAAACACGACAAACGCGTTTGTCCTGCAGTAAGCGAGCGCTAACGCCACTAGCGTGCGCGCTAGCGTTGAGGCCGCGCTACTAAAACCCTGAGGAGAAGAATAACGTTAATCCAGAGTGAAAGGAAATTACAAACAGAAACTTACGCTTATTTGGGGCTAGATGTGCGGTTGGAGTGGACAGCGACTCGGAGACAGACGGGAGCGTTAGGTTTTCTCCGTTAGAAGGGTTTTATCCACTGTTTCTTTCTGCAGACCGTTTGTTTCTGTCGGTACGCGTCTCTGGGGCGCGGCGCTCTGGAGTCGCTGAGGTGAAGAGGCTTCTGATTGGTCCGCGTCACATGAACTCCCGCCCACTTCGCAAAACAGAGCGTGTGATGTGAGCCGCCCACGGCCGTGATGGGCGGGGCCTGTCCGTGCGCTTAAAAACAGCGAGCTCGGCGCGTGTAGTCTGTTGTGAGACTGTTGGGTGGGGTATATAAGCATACAGTGGTGTAGTGGTGCCTGGATAAGTGGGTATATAAGTGACCCTCCATCCCCTGAGGAAACGCCAACAAAACACAGTCCATTTTTTAGTTTATAACAGATATTGCTTGAAATTACTTTTATACATACATGATGTATGGTTTACAGTAAATATATACAGATATTAAAAACTGGCTGAGTTGAATACAACTATTATTATATAAAATCTGGAACACTCACACACACACACACACACACACACACACACACACACACACACACACACCACACACACACACACACACCACACACACACACACACAGGGTGCAAACAAAAACACACACACACCACACACACACACACACACACACACACCTAAATAAATACATAAATTGAGCAAATAATCCTGAATTAAGTTGTCCAAATGAATTTCTTAGCAATGCATATTAGAGATAATAAAAAATAAGTTTTGATATATTTACAGTAAATATCTACAAAATGTAACTTATACATGGAACACGATCTTACACACACACAGCTACATAATATCCTAATGATTTTGTCATGAAAGCTTAAGAGTTTAAATTGATAATTTTGACCATACAATCCATTTGTTGGCTATTGCTACAAATATCGCCACCAAGGGGAAGCACCAGGTGTGCAACTTATGACTGCTTGGGGAGAGGGGGACATTGTCACCATTGCTCCAGGTAAATGCAAAAGGCAATTGCATCCCCCGTACATTTTCAGTAAATTAACCACTTATATACAGTAGAAATGGTCCCATTGGCTCTGCAGGTTCACAAATATATAGCAAATATGTAATAAATATGCGTTGCAGGCTGGATACTTGGATACAGACTTTCAGTATATATAATATTTTATTTGATTTTGTATTTATTCCAGATAAAAATGTCATATAGTTCAGTTGTTTCATGTTCAGATGGGTCAAATTCAGGTTTGTCAGTTCGTGTGAAGTTCCCACACGAGGTGCCACTTTAAAGGTGCTTCTCCTCCTCGATACTGTACACTTTACAGTATACTGTATATTCAGCTTGCTATTCAACTCCCTGAGTGGACATAAGTCACGTGTGTGGTCTTGTAAGTCATACAGATGCTTATATGTGTCCCTGGAGCACAAAAGCTTTTGCAGTCATAAGCGGTCAAGGGACGGCATTTGTAGTCCTAATAGCCAACAATACATTCCCACCCCACTGCTCAAAAAAGTATAGTTCCAGCCACTTTCTTTAATGACAAATCACCACACTGTAAAATAACAAGTGTTATTTTAACTGTACAATATTGTAAAAACGCTACGAAAAATAATATTAAATGTCCAATAGGTTAACTAAACGATATATAAACATATACAGGGAAAACTGCAGATCTATGAGAACACACCCTGAAACTTTGACTGTGTTCCTGTGTGGCCACAGTGCCACGTAGAGCATTGCGTCAGTTGCCCAGCAAAAATATCTGGTTGTGCACTGGCATTGCCCCTTTAACCCAGATATTTTTGGAACAACTTTTCATACTAATGAAACCGACCGCCCTGTTTAACCTGAATGCACTGTAAGTCGCTTTGGTCCCACACCACATTCCAAAAAACAGCCACTCAGCCAGAGACTGTTTGAGGGAGGGCTGCTAAATGCAGAGTATCCAGGTGGTTCAAAGGGACGCCTGTTTAGAGTCTGCCATCCCTGAACCCAGACATTTTGTGTAATTTTACAGTAAAATGATAGAACTGTTAATCGTGCAGAAGGATTTTAGAAGTGAAAAATAACAAATCAATGTACGATATTGATTTATTGTTTGTGTCAAAAACTGTAATCTGATTAAGCTTCCCACCCGAGTGACGCTCCACATTTGAAGGGGGAGTATTTTGTTTATGCCCCAGGGGGGGCCGATAGGCATCATGTTTTTTAATAGGCCCGAGTTCCAGGACTTTTGTCCAGGCATATCAGTTGTGTACATCTTCTGTTGTTTAATGATAGTTTATTGCATTATTTAAGTATGATGATGGATGGCGTTTTAGTGTTTTATGCATGACTCTGATGCTGCTACATGTGCAGAGGATCTTCTATATATTAGTATATTCTTCTGCTTGTGGCGAAGCAATCCTCACGGACTGCTTGTGATGCGCTTTCATTCTGGAGGAGGAGCAAAATCACGTGGCTCCAAAGAAAAGGCTTCTCTTTAACTCCTGCACCCACCGCTTATTATTGTGTGTGGGGATTATTATGCTGGTTGTCAGTGTCTCTTTTGCCATGTTAAAAGCAGAGAGGGTGCAGATTTTAATAGCAGTGTGTGCTGTTGAATTTTGTTTGTTGTGATTGCACATTTCTTGTTTGTGAATTACGGTTTTATACTGTAAATTTTACAGTTTTGTTCTGTAAATGTGTTAACAGTTTTTCTGTATTTTTTTTACTAAATTATTCAGGCGGCAACCACAGCTGCCAAAATTATTTAATAAAAATGGCAAGATTTTTTTTTACAGTGTAGGATATTATGTAAAGATCATCCATGAAGATATTTTGTACATTTCCTACCGTAACTATATCAAAACATAATTTTTGATTATTAATATGCATTACTGTGAACTTCATTTGAACAACTTTAAAGATGATTTTCTCAATATTTAGATTTTTTTGCACCCTCAGATTCCAGATTTTCAAATATTGTCCGATCATAACAAACCATACATCAATGGAAAGATTATGGATGATGTATAAATCTCATTTTTTTATACTGCCCCTAATGACTGGTTTTGTGGTCCAGGGTCACATTGTAGTTCACGGAGGACTGCTTTAATTACATTATTTGTACACTTTGTTTAGCAGTGGACGTGTTTGTGACCTGATATGATATTAAATGTCTTTATTCTTGCTGTGGCCAAACCTGTAATGGGATCTCATCATCAGTTGTTGTAATGAAAATAACAAAAACAAGACCGGTTTTAAAAGAAAGAAAAGAAGCTAAACCAGTTCAGGCTCTTTGTCCAGTCGCTTCATGCGTCATTGAAATATAGACTCGGTCATTTCCTGGTGATTCGGCCGTTGTTTGCTGGGATTACTGGAGGTTTGACGCTTAGCTGCTGCTCCACGGATTTAAATGAAAAACTAAATCTGACAAAAGGAATACATATTTCCAGATCTGGATTTAGGTGAGTGTCCTATGTTTTGCATTTATAGATTATGATTTGACATAGTTCTGATTTCAAACATTTCTATTGCAGAATTTGAGTTCTGAGAACGAGGAAAGATGTACATTAATTTGAGAATGTCTTAAAATATTAATCTTTTGCTTTGATTTTCAAATGTTTCAAAGATCGTCTTGCATTCTTCAATGCAAATGCCACACTTTTTAGGCGTTCACGTAATCATTAATCATTAATGTGTGTGCATTTGATTCATTCTGTCTGACTATAAATAGTGAGGAATGATAAAAATGACTTCACTGAATGCAATTTCTTAATTTTTCAACACCAGTATATTTTCCAGGTGAATGACGATCTCAGATTTCCAAATTTTGTCCTGCACTCTTTATATGATTACTGTTGTACTAATATTTGTTCAGTCAGAGTTACACGATTTCTCTTTAACAGTGATTGCATTTTCATATTTTTGTGTTTTCTGCTGAATATTCATGCCAGTAGGATGACAGGAGAACTAAAAGAGATGTCAGTGAGAGAACTAAATACAGCTGAAGAACAAGAAAAGCGGAGAAAGGTAACAGCGCTGAGAGACAAAGCCAAACCTGCGCAGAAGGACACAATAATAAAGAGAGGAAAAGAAAACGCCTGTGGATTGAGAGAACATCAAACAGTGCACCAGATGAACAGCCTTGACCGATATCGACCGGAGTGTAAGAACACTTGAGAGGAGTTTCAGATGAAGATCTCATGATGTGGATGTTTACCAGAATTAGGGTTTCACCAAACACTGCAACATTGATTCATACAAGATTAAAATTACAAAAATGTAATTTGCTGAAAATGTACTCGCCATCAGGTCATCCAAGATTAGGATGAGTTTGTTTCTTCATCAGATTTGTAGAAATGTGTCACTGCATCAGTGTCTCAGCAATGGATGCTCTGCCGTGAATGGGTGCCGTCAGAATGAGAGTCCAAACAGCTGATAAAAACACCTCTCCAGAAGACAAAAGCTGCATGTTTGTAAGACAAAACCCATCATTAAGGGATTTTAACTTCACACTTTTGCTTCAGGCCAAAATGCTAATAAACCTGTTTGAAACAGGAGAGAAATCAAGCTCTGTTTACAAGCCAAAACAGTCCAATACAGCTTTAAACAAATATGTGGGTTGACAACAGGAGACGGACTTCACTTTTCACTTCTCAAGATGTTAACTGATGGACTGGGGATTATTGTGATGCTTTTATCAGACTCTCATTCTGACGGCACCCATTCACTGCAGAGCATCCATTGCTGAGACACTGATGCAGAGACACATTTCTCCAAATCTGATGAAGAAACAAACTCATCTCCATCTTTGATGTCCAGAGGATGAGCACATCTTCAGCAAAGTTTGGGTGAGCTGTTTCTTTAATGCATGAAGAAACTTTAATGTAAGGGCAGTTTTGATTTCAGGGTGGAATATGATCGGGAAGCCTGATGTGATTCACTCAAACAGTCGCCTGAATCTTTCTTTGTCTGTTTGCAGTCTCTCTTCATCCGTACTGACCTGCAGAGAGTCATTATGTGAGAGAAAGTCAAGAATGAGGTGAGAGATTCACCGCTCATGTTCAGAGAATCAATCTGTGTGTGTTTGGTTTCTAAAACTGTGTTTTTCTCTTCAGAAAGAAGCTGTTTTCTCAGAATATTCCTCACATCACTTTCAGTCAGTGATTCAGAATGAGACTGGAATACAAAACACCAATATTTTTAAGTTCATAACTTGATGACTATATCTGTACTGTGTATATATTCAAACATATTTAGATTTAATAGTGTGTACACAGGTGTCATATGATAGTAATACGACCAGTTAGTGCACTGAAATTGTAAAACTGTAAACTGTAGCTTTACATAATTCTCATTTCTATAATGCGCAGCATTGAGAACAATGACTGTAAAGCCATAGTACATATTTCTATAGTAATAGAAATGCAGGGTCACTCTTTTCCATGTGATTCTGAATGGAGACTTCCTAAAGCTTCATGGTTTGGTTTGTGGACAAGATTTTTACTATAATTCAGACGCTTTGTTCTGGCATGCAGAAGATGATTATTCTTCTTTAATCGTGTCATTACTGTACTCATGCTTTCCGTTCAGAAGGTGTTTTTATCTGAAGCATCTGGTGTCATGCGTCTCGTTCAGGAGCACAATGATCTCTGTTTTTGATCTAAATGATCACTGCGATTAAGTGTCTGTATTATATCGATTCTCTTCACTTTGTGAAGTGTCCAGGTGTACATTACACTGTCCTTATTCCTGAACAGGTGTTTGTTTTCAGTCATTATGATGACTAAGTGTCTGTTGCTTTGCAATGCACAATAAATATTTCACCTCAGCCAAAGAAAATGATCTTCTATATCTTGACTTTTCACATATAAAGAAATATCAACAGTCTTGAGAATAAAGGTGTTTAAAAGTTCTTCAAGCGATTTTCTTCAGAAAGAAGCATTCAGCAAAATCTGAAGACCCTTCTTTCACCACAAAGAAGGTTTTGTAAAAAACAGAAATGTTCTTCAGATAATAAAGATTTATTATGGACCATTTAGACAAAAGGGTTCTTCTATAGCATCATGAAGCACCTTTATATTTAAGAGTAAATGATAAATACTGAAGTTAACGAAGTTAAAACAAAGATTATTGGAGTACATTTCGCAAGAAATACATGCGGTACTATTTCAGTCTTACTACTTCAAAATTGCCATTTCATTGAAATTATGGGGTCCAATATTTGACCTTTAATTAATTATGCAATGCTTTATCCTCATTTAAAGCATGAGCTCATGCATGTTTTCATTAACTTTCATTGAATACGTGACTTAGCACCCACAACTGAGTAATTTAGTACTGGTTTAACAACTCTTAAAATCAACACAAGGTCACTTCCCTGATGTTTGCATTTAACCTCAAGCTGATTGCATCATTTGTATTACAAGCAAGTGAGTCTACAGTGCAGAAACGTTATGTCTGATGTCGGTTTATTACTGTTTTTATGATTTAATGCTTATTACGTAACATACATGCCTTTAAGAAGATGCTCTTGGTGTTTTGTGACATTTAAACACAGAATTGCCATCAGAAACACTCACAAATACAGTTTAATGCAACTGACAAACACACATGAGAATGTAGATAAACTACACATTTGTGTTAATAAAAGCATTTTTGTTTTACCGCAGAAGGGCGATGAAAAAGCTCAAACATATTTCATTGATGTTTGCTCACTATATCATTCCCAGATCAGAGTTGTGACTCGGCTTGACTTGGCATTTTTCATAATATCAATAAATCTTGAACAGTAGGCCGTTTGAACCGCACCCTCCCTGGAAACTCATCCATGCCACATTTACCTCATGATCTGTAAATCATTACTTCACCTTTGCATACCACAAATGTTTGGCATTTACACGGTCGGAAAATGACAAAGTAGGAAACATTCATGCACACTCTACAGTTCGACTGAACTAACAAAACCACTGCGATACTCAACGGTTGGGTCACGTGTCTGATCTTACATTTCACTACTGATTATATCCTGTATAACTGAGTATGTGACGAATAAAAAAACCTTGAACCTTGATGTGAGCAGGGAAAAAGAAGCTAAACGCAAATAATCAAATGCTACTAAATAAGTATGCATGTAGTTAAAGATTAAAATAAATTAGAAGTAATGCATACACTGAAAAAAGTATTTTTCAGAATGTTTACAGAATATTCCAAATTAACATTCATAGCTTAATGTTTTCAAAATTATAAAATAGAACGTTCACATAATCGAAAAGGGCTATTTAAAATATTCTAGAAATGAGCTGGACGTTCAGATAACATTCAGAAATAATGTTTTCAGAAATAACGCTCTTAGAACATATGGAAGAAGGAAGAAAGATATGTCTTCATTTCTAGATTAAGAATCGGACATACAGCATTAAACTATAGTCTTCATAAAATAGGGAAGCATGGATCGGGAAAGTGTGACACATGTGGAGAGTTAGAAACAGTGAAGCATGTACTTTTTGAGTTTTCTGCATACCGTTTAAGATGAGCATGAAGATCAGAACGCGACAGACACGCGCTTCATTAGTGCTGGGAATATAACACTGACTGACTGCAAGAACAGCAAATACAACACGCTTAAAGAAGACAAACAACAAGCTCCTAATGAACCCTTCACGTCTCTGTGTGTTATCTGATCACGAGCTGCTCTAATGCTTCATTCACGTGACTCATAATGATTCGCGACTGACTCGATTCGGTCCGTGGTCGAACTGACTCAAATGATTCGCGCTCCGCGGTCCCGAACTGAACTTTTCAAATGATTCGCGCTCCATCTGACTCAAATGATTCGCGCTCCGGGTCCCGATAACTGACTCAAATGATTCGCGACGGGTCCCGATCTGACTCAAATGATTCGCGCTCCGCGGTCCCGAACTGACTCAAATGATTCGCGATTCTCCGCGGTCCCGAACTGACTCAAATGATTCGCGATTCGCGCTCCGCGGGTCCCGAACTGACTCAAATGATTCGCAGTCCCGAACTGACTCAAATGATTCGCGCTCCGCGGTCCCGATCTGACTCAAATGATTCGCGCTCCGCGGTCCCGAACTGAATCAAATGATTCGCGCTCCGCGAGTCCCGATCTGACTCAAATGATTCGCGCTCCGTGGTCCCGAACTGAATCAAATCTCGCGCTCCCGGGTCGGTCACGATCTGACTCAAATGATTCGCGCTCCGAACTGACTCAAATGATTCGCGCTCCGCGAGTCCCGATCTGACAAAGTCCCTATCTGATTCGCGCGCTCCGCGGTCCCGATCTGACTCAAATGATTCGCGCTCCGCGGTCCCGAACTCAAATGAATCAAATGATTCGCGCTCCGCGAGTCCTGATCTGACTCAGTCAATGATTCGCGCTCCGTGTCCCGAACTGACTCAAATGATTCGCGCTCCGCGGTCCCGAACTGACTCAAATGATTCGCGCTCCGCGAGTCCCGAACTGACTCAAATGATTCGCGCTTCCCGATCTGACTCAAATGATTCGCGCTCCGCGGTTCCCGACTGACTCAAATGATTCGCGCTCCGCGAGTCCGATCTGACTCAAATGATTCGCGCTCCGCGAGTCCCGAACTGACTCAAATGATTCGCGATTCGCGAGTCGATCTGACTCAAATGATTCGCGATTCGCGCTCCCGAACTGACTCAAATGATTCGCGCTCCGCGGTCCGAACTGACTCAAATGATTCGCGCTCCGCGGTCCCGAACTGACTCAAATGATTCGCGCTCCCCGAACTGAATCAAATGATTCGCGCTCCGCGGTCCCGAACTGACTCAAATGATTCTCCGCGGTCCCGATCTGACTCAAATGCGATCTCCGTGGTCCCGAACTGATCAAATGATTCACTCCGCGAGTCCCGATCTGACTCAAATGATTCGCGATTCGCGCTCCGCGGTCCCGAACTGACTCAAATGATTGCGCTCCGCGGTCCCGAACTGAATCAAATGATTCAAATGATGATTCGCGCTCACGAACTGAATCAAATGAATCGCGCTCTCGGTCCCGAACTGACTCAAATGATTCGCGCTCGCAGTGATCTGACTCAAATGATTCGCGCGCTCCGTGGTCCCGAACTGACTCAAATGAACGCGCTCCGCGACCCGAATGACTTGATTCGCGCTCCGCGAGTCCCGAACTGACTCAAATGAATTCGAAACTGACTCAAATGATTCGCGCGCGGTTCCCGAACTGACTCAAATGATTCAACTGAAAAATTCAACTCTCAAATGATTCGCGCTTCTGACTCAAATGATTTCCGTTTCCGAACTGAATCAAATGATATCTGACTCTTGAATGCTCTCCCGAACTAAATCACCTATTCGCGCTACGGTCCCGACTGAAACTAAACGGTTTATTTTATTTGATATTATGCGTATTTGTAATGTGTGTCTTTGTTCTCATTTTTTAATAACTGATCAAATGAATGACGCGATTTTTATCTTCCGCGGTCCAGCTGACTTGGCCTAAATGATTCGCGATTCCTTTTTTATATTTTGCTACATTAAAAGGCTTTGTCTTTATAATAGGGAAATTAGTTTGGCTGTGATGCTCAAACAGCTTCAAAATAGAAAAACCAACATGACAAAGAACCATGACCCCCCACAAGTCGATTCTTCAGTTCAAGATCATTTAAAATTAGACTCGTTGCTGTTGTTGTCTTCATCTTTTCAATATGATTTTTTTAAATATCTCTTTTAGATCTGCCCGATTCATTCTGGCTGAACCCGTTTAAGCACTGTTAGACATTAACAACTCCAAGCTGAGTAAAATGACAGGATCTTTGTTTATTTCGGTACTTATTTTATCTGATTATTTGAGGGAACTCGTTTTTAAAGTTAAGCCAGGTAAGAACTGACACTAAACTTGACTTGCTGTGTTTTTGCATCAATGCATATGTTTATTTTTTATTATTATTATTTATTTTGTAGATTTGGGTTTTGCACGACTAACCCTCTGATACTACAGTATTATAATAAAACAGTGTCTGGCTGTTATAACTCAGTTACATCAGCCAAATAAAATGTAAAATGATAAAGTCAAGATCCCAACTAATGCAAACACTGACCACTATAATGGTGACATACACGTTTAGATTTTGTCCTTTGTGATTCTGCTTGTTATCATCAGGTGTGTTCAATAATGGTCAATCATCACTTAATTAATCACCTAGTGTTCTCATTAACTTTAACACTACATAAATGTCATAATTCACCTTTTTTAATCATATCCATTCAAAGAATCACATGTAGTAACTTCACACAACTTCTCTCATAACAAACCTGAGGAAAACAAGTCAATTCTTCATTATGTTCAAGATCTTACAATATATAGTTGCTGTATTCGTTGTTGTCAATTAAATGTGAATGGGAAAAAATATGCCCAAAATTAGTTAAGCACTACTAGAAGGTAGGTTTACTGATGATGTATGAATTTATTTCTGAAACAACCAATCAGTTCAATCACAGCAGTATATGCGCACGTCATTGAGGGCCGTGTCGTCTCCGACTCCCTGCGGCTGCTCAACCATCGTCTCAACGCCACAGATCCCTTTTCCTCCACACTTCTCACTCCAGTCGCCCCATTCACCCCACGACGTCCCTGATCCCTGCAGCGTTTCTGCATTCCACTGCAGTTAAACCTGGAAATACATCACAACCAGAGCCTAGAGCTGAGTCCAACTGTGCGGTTCTCAGCGTTACATAACTCTAGACGCTTGACCAGGTCACTTCATATCCGTGTCAGATGAGCCTCATGCAGTGATGTGTTTATACAGCTTGTTATGGGATGACATTCTTGCTCCAGAATCCTGCTGCTTTAGGAAAGCCGGTGTCACAAGTTACATAAGTTCATCACCTGATATTGTTTGCGGCCGTGTCGTCCCAGGTCCCTTGATAGGGTTCCACTCTCAGCTGAAAAGATGTCAGAAATCCACTCGAACACCATTTGATATCGGACCATTTTCCCCAGCTGAGGAAAGAACGGGACGTTAGTGCTATAACCAGTTATTTGCTAGTTTAATAACAAACCCTGCATGAATGTGATAGCAAAAAACTTTGATAATGCCGGTCAAAACCTAGTATGCTGTCTTGTGCTCTCTACATAGGCTGAATCTGAACTGAAATTATCTGAAGCACTCTACACGCTTTAAAATAAATGTTCCAAAGGGGGTTTTTTCACAGAAATGCCATATTAACCAGTTTTGGTTCCCCAAATAACCTTTCAGTGAACAGTAGAAATGTTTTCTTAGTGTGAAGAACATTTTAATAATCTAAATAATATTTTTCCATAATAAAGAACCTTTTGTGGAGTGGAAAGGCTCCATGGATGGTTAAGGTTCTTTGTGGAACCATTGATGCCAATATATAAGCTTATTGTTAAGAGTGGCAGCAGCTCTGTCATAAGATGCTCTCTGTAAGCAGTTCAAGCTCTTCACCTTCCTACGTCAGACTGAACCGTGGCGTAGTCCTCGTACGGGCCCGATGAGCTTTTGGACGGGTTGACGCAGTGAAGACGAATCCCATTGAGTGCTGTGTTATCACCAACCAGCAGAGATTCCCACGTACCTGCCACCTTCAGAAAAACACCAGCATGTGATGAACCAGGACAAAAGTGCACTTTCATAATGTTAATATGAGTATAATATCTTAACGCCTTATAGTCACGCTGAGCAGTTTAGAGCTGTTATTATCTTTAACTCAAACTAAAAATAAAAACTGAAAAATTACATTAACTGAAAAAAAAAACATTTCAGCTGTACTTTCAGTAAAAAAATATAATTTCTCATTTTAATTTAGTTTAGGCTGAATTACTAAAAATTAAAATAACTTAAGTAAAACTGAAACAAACAATCATAATAATAATAGATAAAAAATAGACATCAAAAAATAAAGCTGACAAAAACCCAAACAAAATGACTAAAACCTAAACTAATATTAAAATAAAAAGTAAATATTTACATATTTTATATAAAACATTTACATATATAAATGATCAGCTGGTTGAGTTTTGCTATATTGTTTATGTGAGAATATGTGGGTAAAGTTGGGTATGCGTATGATAGTTTAATTAATTGTTTTGCTGTGACAGAGAATTATGAAATTGATATGGTTTTGGTTTTAATTTATAACATTTTGTGTGTTTTGTTCATAATTTAACATCATAGCAGCTACATGGCTACTGAGGAGAAACGGGTCAAATTCAGCAAAACATATAAAAAGAAGAAAGATAAAAACAAAATGTATAGATTGTATCTTGAATAAAAAAATCTAAAATTATATTTGGCCTTTAACATTGTTGTTATTGTGGCAAACTTTAATACTATTATATGATGTGTATTAGTATTATGATATGGTCATATCGCCCAACACTAAGCAGTTTCTCAGAAAAGTTAATTGAAAGTTATGCCATAATACAATATCTTGTAATGTAATAACTAAAGTCCACCTAATGAGCAAGCGAAAGGCAACAGTTAACATTACCCTAACTCTGAACAGTAGTAAACAGATTTGTTTTAATAACGTCACAATAATCACTTATTGTTTTGATTTCAAGCGGAGACTAAACATTAAACCTCAGACTAATGCATACTGGTAGTTACCTTTAGACTAAAGCCTGTGGCGTACATTCCAGTCGGACACATCTCCTTCTGACCCCACGAGCCCCATCGCATCCCGTTATGG
>CM049812.1:10000-77500 GCA_027422405.1 Ptychobarbus kaznakovi | reverse complement strand
TTATTTGCATTTTTTAAGCCCTTTACAAGGTTATAAAAACTGATTATATTAAGCAGAAATCTGACCTTTAAGCAAAAAGAAAACATTTTAATATTCAAAAGAATCATTCGACACTATAAAGAAACTTTTGTAATGCAATGGAAAGTTTAAAGGTTCTTTATGAAAACATAAATGCCAACAAAGAACCTTTATTTTGAAGACTGTTGCATATAAAAATGTCCTCAGAAAGATAACAAGGTTTGGGATAGCATGGATGACAGTATTGCTCATAATACTTTATATATAGTGTTTCTGTCGAGTTCACTGTTCATTCTTACTGCACTGCAAAAAAAAATGTTTTCCAGAAAAAATTCTAAACATACTTAAATCAAGATACATTTATCAGACGCTTTTATCCAAAGCACTTACAGTGCATTCAGGTTATACATTATTTGTCAGTATGTTTGTTTCCTGGGAATTGAACCCACAACCTTTTGCGCTGCTAACGCAATGCTCTAACACTGAGCCACAGGAAAACTTGAGAAGCAAAATGACAAAAACAGTATTTTATTATGAAACATTTATCAAAATAAAGTGAGTCATTTTGTACTTTCGTCTCACGTTTCGTCTTACGTTTTTACACAAGGTGGACTTACTAAATATACACTATTTTGGATATTATTATTTTGGCAATTGTTTGTTTTATTAAAAAAAAACTGCATGTTTATAAATTATACATTTATTATAAATATAAATAAATAAACATCTTTACTACTCAGGATAGATTTACTACAGCATGTACTATTATTGTCATTATTTAACATCTTTTATTTACCATCAATTTACCGAGGTAGATTTTTATTTATTATTATTCAACATCCTTAAACAAGTTGGCAATCATTAGGCAAAAATTACATTCATTTATGTTTTATTTAAAAACAATTGCAGTGAACCCATTTAATATCAACATGAAACTTCTGTGAAAAGATAAATATTGGACAGGACTTGATTTGTCCTTAACGAGGTGAGGATAAGAAATCATGCTTTTCATTCATTTTATTTTTCTGACCCCCCAGGCAGATCTTTTTTCTTGTTTTAAGCATAAACTCAGTTTTGATCTTTTTTTATTTTTATTTCAGAAAATAAGTCTCAGTATGTTGCATACCTTTGCATCTCAAATAAATGTACCTTGATTTAAGAACGTTTAGATATTTGTATTGGAAAACAAGATAGAAATACAAGGTAAGATGTTTTGAACCTTTCAGCCACCTTTAGACTGAACTCGGACAAACACTTTTGTGACCCCACGACCCATACTTCATCCCATTGTGTACCGTCAGCAATGATATCCTCACAGAGCGTCCCCCTGCAGACTGAACGCTCAACCTGCAGCCCAATAATGACTAGCAGTGAAAACATGAAATTAATTCTGTTTGGTTTCTACACCGAAAACTGACCCTGGCTTTCTGAGCTGTCTGTGGTCAGTCAGCAGAACCGGCCTGATTCTTTATTGAGCCAATCAGAACAATACCTTCCTGCGGTTCATCAATATTCCAACCAATCAGCAGCCAGGAGCACGGAGCACAGGTCAATGTCCTATTACGGATCATGGACTTGTATTTTAGATAAAAACGTCTTGAGTGGTTTGTTGGTTTTGTCTTCTCCAGATGTTAAGTGGTGGACTGGAGTGCTGTGGATTATTGTGATGCTTTTATCAGCTGTTTGGACGCCTTAAAATAAAACTACATTCAAATGGCATTGCCTGGACCTTTTGATTGAATGCAATTTTTATTTTGAGATTTAATGGGTTCACAGAAATCTCTTAATTATTTATTGTAAGGACTCTTCTCATGCTTTGATGCTTGAATTAAAGTTATTGGAAATGTGCCTGTTCTTCACAAAGCATTTCATAATTTTTTTTTGATTAGTCAATCATGAAAACTAAAACCTAAATAAAATAATGATATGCAAAGAAATATTCAATAGTTAATGATTTCAATCAGGTCAATAAAGAAGCACATTAATCACACAAACACTGTCATTTCAAATGAATATTTTAATAGATGTTGGACATAATTCATGAGTTCGTGGATGGTGAAATGCATGAACTGATACGACACAATAAGTGAGATGTACAGTCGGCCTCGGCTCGGTGTTGAGCTCCTGATCACATCTCAGGCTTTTATATGACATGATTAACGTAAGGTCATAACAGTATGCGGATGAATTATGATCCATCTGATCTTCGTGCCGTCCTCGAACACCTGAAAGAAAAGACAAACTCAGACAAGCCAGATCTTCCAAACAGTGTTGCTCTGATCCGAGTGTGTTACGTTCACGTCACCTTAAGCGCAGCAGAACATGCGCACGTCATTGAGAGCGGTGTCGTCTCGCCATCCTTGTGGCACTTCTACCCGTGTCTTGATACCACAGATCCCTTTTCCTTCACATGTTTGACTCCAGCCGCCCCAATTGCCCCAGTTTGTGCCGTCACCCAGCAGGAAAGACCCTCGACTACATCTGAACCTGGGAGAAATTTAGGTGTGACAACATTATGATTCAATTTGTTGTTTCAGTCAATACTAACAAAATGAGACAAACCAATCACTTGGAACTTGCAATTTGACCAGAGGTCTTTTGTCAAACTACTCAGCTAAGTTTAAGTTTATTTTGAACCGTCCCACTTTATATTAAGTGGCCTTAACGACTATGTACTTACATTTAAATTAATAATTTAGTGCAATGCACTTATTGTGTACATACATGTTTTTACATTGTACTTACATCTGTAATAAATTTCTATAATTACAGTTATAATTACACTGTTGACCTATCCCTTACACCTTAACCTACCCTTAAACCTACCCATACCACCAAACCTGTCCCTAACCTACCCGTATCCCACCTCAAAAGCAGCAAAAGGGTTTTGCAATATAATATGAACACAATAAGTACATTGTACTTATTTTTTGATGCAAGTACATGGTCATTAAGGTCACTTAATATAAAGTGGGACCTTTTGAACAAACTTGAGTTCATTTTGACCAAATTATTCTGAAATAAAAAAAACAATTAAGCATAAGCACAGATCAATGAGGCCTACAATCAATCAGGGCTGCGTTTCTCGAACAGCGTCGTAACTCGCTGATTGACCACTATAGTACGATGCATTGTTTTGGAAATTAATCCAAACTAGTCACGACTGTTTCCCGAAAACCACATTAGTTCAACAACATAGGACCATTGTTAATGACGTCACACACATGTGGTGGAGGAATAACTTCTGCTATTTAACTGATTAGAAATCTCTAAGATGCTGCTGTATTGAACATGGCACCTACTGACTAATTTACTAGTTTTTGTTCCCTGTCAATGTGCTTTATTTGATGTTTGATTCATTCCCTTAGGCATTTATGCCCATGAGCACTTTTCAAAAACGGCGATTACAAAAATGCATAATTAAAATGCATGTATATTTAGATAGATAGTACTGCATGTTAGCTTGTATATGTATTTAAGCCCATTTATCTTACTAACAAGAAACTGTTTCTAACCACAGATCGAGAGCTGCATTTCCAACCACGTAAGTTAGAGACGCTGATTGCGAACGTTCGTTTACACTATGGTTTCGGGAAACACCGAATCGTTGAACTATGCTGTAACGACGGAACTTGCGACCATAGTTGGCTAACGATGCTTTTTGGAAACGCACCCTAATTCCAAAAAAAATACAAAATTTGAAAGAAAACAAATTGACTAAAAATATTTAATTGGAGAATTGGTCATAATGTTACTGAAAATGCTTTAACCTAATTTGGTGCTCTAAAATGATAACAACGCTGTTGTTGGAGCACCAAATTAGGTTAAAGGATTCTCAGCACAGCACACAAGCACATGTTCACCTGATGTTGTTTGCGGCCGTATCGTCACCAACTCCTTGAGGTCTTTCGACTCTCAGCTGAAAAGCTCTCAAGAATCCAGAAGGACACCATTTGATATCCGTCCACCGACCCCAGCTGAAGACAAAAACACAGTTTTATTGATTCGTGAATTTGAACTGAATTTAATTTGTCTAGCTTATGAAGAAACTGACTCTTAATGTAAAAAAATCTTTATTACTGCAAACCTGCTTAATTATTACTCTTTGGCCCATTACCTGCCCACATCTGACCGAACTGAGGCGTAGCTGTGATACGAGTGTGGTAAACCTTTACTATTCTTTTTAACGCAGTGAAGGCGAATCCCGTTGAGTGCAGTATCATCCCCAAGACCAATAGGATCTTCCACCTTCAAAACAAGACAAAGACAAATACACCAACATTAAACATTTTGGATGCCTCCATTATCGGACCTATCCATTTTAGATCTTGGAGTCTACTAAAGAGCTGATGAGTTGAATCAAGTGTGTTCGTTTGTTGGTGTATCTTCAGGAACAGGGCTGGGAATCCCTGGACTAACCAGATCTACAGTAACATTTAACCTCGTGTTTCTTTAGTATGAATCAAAGCAGTCAGAAACTTGAGCAGGTGCAGTTTCCTTAGAAATACCAGAAATGTAACCACTAACAGCAACTCCAGAGTTTATTTTTATGGGTGGTTTAACACATATACTACTGTAATTAAGTCAGTTCTTAGCTTACCTTTAGACTGAACCCTGCGGCGTACATTCCAGATGGACACATTTCCCTCTGACCCCACGACCCCCATCTCCCTCCATTCCCCACACCCAGCTCCAATTTGTAATGTCTGCTAAAGCTTCGCTCAGGACGTCTTTCTCCGGCCTGAACGCTCACCTGCAGCCCAATAATGACTAGCAGTGAAAACATCATGGAAATGGACTGATGCATTGCTGCAGCACTGGTCTGATGGATTAAAATACCGATTAAAATTAATTAATGGATCAAGCAGACACATAGAGCTAGTGCACAACCATACAATTCTCAACTTTATTAAGAGGATCGGTCATATTTATACAACACAGATCCATACAACAACATACAGGATGCCCGCGGCATCCAATCAGTATTCAGAGGTTAAAAAAATACCCTATATGGATAATATTAGAAAACTGTATAGAAACTTGAGAAAACTTATAAAAAGATTCTGCGGCTATAGTCCTTACCAGGTCAAGAAAATATGACCATATTACTCAATTTTACAGTGTGCTACTGCTACCTATAAATTTCGTATCGTTCAAAATATAATTACTTGCTATAAAGCCCTAAATATTTAGCTCCTTCGTACCTAACTATCTTTTATCATGCTACAATCCAATCCCCCGCTCCCTTAGTCGCAAAACCTGGACTCTTGGTAGTACCTAGATAGCAAAGTCCACAAAAGGAGTAGAACTTTTTCATATCTGCTCCTAAATGGAAAAGCCTTCCTGAAAACGTTCGGGGTGCAGGACACACTCTCTCTGTTTAAATCTAGATTAAAGACGCATCTCTTTATCCAAGCATTCATATAATGCATCACCAATCTAGTACTGCCAGTCTATCTGAACAAATGCACATTATTATGCTTTTAGCTGGGTTAAACTGATAATTTCATCCAGGGTTATTCCTGAATGGAGCCGCCTGCTACGCTAATTGTCTTACTGTTCTATGTTACTGCCAACGGATTAACATCCCGTGGTAGTTAGGAATTACACAAGCTTTCAGTTGAACCTACCCTTAACGTCTGTGATGACCGAACAGCCTGAGAAGAGACGATGACACCCCTCCGAGATGAGCCCAGAGACAGATCTCCAGTGAGACTCGTCACCTATACATCCATCGGGTAAAGACCACTGAACAGTGGACTGCTTACACTTGACTTTGCTGCAGTTGAAACAAACTACTGTTGTCTGGCGGAGGGAACTGGCCCCCCGATGAGCCTGGTTTCTCCCCAGTTTTTTTTCTCCATTCTGTCAACCTGATGGAGTTTTCGTTCCTTGGCTGTCGCTCTGGCTTGTTCAGTTGGGACACTTCATTCCACACAATCATCGACTTATTGCACAGATATTATTTAAACAGAACTAAGCGGAACAATGCCATTACTAAATTCAATTATGAAATGCCTCAGCAGTTAATTGAATGTTTAAATCCTGTCATTTTACATTAATGACAAAATTTGCCTATTTTGATATGTGCGAGTGGGTTTGTTACAATTTGTATTGTTAAGGAGTGTATATAAATTAAGGTGATTTGTTTGTTTGTTAGAAATCTCTCAACAATTAAGTGCATGTATGAACAAATGAGTGTGTGTGTGTGTGTGTGTGTGTGTGGTTGTGTGTGTGTGTGTGTGTGTGTTGTGTGTGTGTGTGTGTGTGAGTTGTGTGTGTGGTGTGTGTGTTGTGTGTGTGTGTGTGTGTGTGTTGTGTGTGTTGTGTGGGTGTGTGTGTGTGTGTGTGTGTGTGTGTGTGTGTGTGTGTGTGTGTTTGTTGTGTGTGTGTGTGTGTGTGTGTGTGTGTGTGTGTGTGGTGTGTGTGTGGTGTGTGTGTGTGTTGTGTTCTGGTGTGCTTGGATGTTGTTATCATACGAGTGCATCAGTGTGTCCGAGGTCTATTTCTCGTTTTGTCTAGGTGTGACCGTGATGAGCACATAATGAAAGGAAGTTACACAAGGGCAGTCAGAAGTGAAGCTTAAGAAATAAGAACAACTACATACGAAATGTATAATTAGAACAAGAAATGAGAAAATTGACAGTGTTCATATGATGTTTTGCATGCATAAATAAATATTTGAAGAGCAAACTCAGATCAGTTTAAAATGCATAAGTACATGACTAAATGAACTTCATCAATGACCTGCATGTAAACACACTTTACACAAACACTGACTGATCAGATCAAATGCTGCTTTAAAGTGTATTTGCATTTTTTTATGTTTCATGAGGTTTCAAAGAAAAATAGATACTGTAAAACATAAATAAGACCTTAAAGCAAAACGAAAACTAAATTGTAATATTCAAAATAATCTTTATGCACTATAAAATAATTTTTTATGCAATAGAAATATTTCATAGATGTTAACGGTTTGTTTTGGAACCATTAATACCTTTATTTGTAAGCCTGTAGTTTATTAATCTGGACTTGAGACAAAAAATCTACTAAGGAGCCATTGGCTCCTATATAAAAAATAAAATTAGGTGCCAAATAATTTTTTTAGGTGCCACAGAATAAACTTGTTAAATGTCTTTATTTTTTAACATTTTAGTCATACTGTCTTGTGTTTGTCTCATCTTTGGGGTAGACAACCAATACCGGACATCAGACACGGGTAAAACTAAGGCTTAAGAATCAAACGAGGAGAACTGAACCAGGTGAGGAGTAATCAAACACAGACGGGGACTAATGAACTTATAATGAACAGGAAACACACAAGAGGAAGGGAGACACAAGACATGGGGACACAGGGCTGACATTATCAGTATTTTAGATGTCCATTTTGTAGATGTCCTGGGAAGTGGGAACTAAATGTATTTTCCCAGCTTGAGCACTATACAGTCTCACAGAATTGTTTATTACACAGAATCTGTGCCAATATCACATCACTTGGCCATTGAGTGTAGTTTGGGCTCTTCCTCAGTGCATCCTATACATGAAGTCTAGCACACATTCAGTCGGTTTTTCATCATTTTATAGGTGTTGAAGTTTATATTTAGCTCTTTGCATTCTTTCTTATCACAGACAACAAATACAAATATGTAAATATTTAATATCTATGAAGTAGCAAAATAATCCTCTTTATAGTCATTTGTTAGCTGAATGGACGGCGAGTGTTATTCTGAGGTAAATGTTTTGTTATATGGCACTGTTTAAGCTGTTTGAAACACTGAATAAGTGATTACATGAGACATTTCAGTAAGTTGTACTAGGCTATCTTATAAAATAGCCTAGCGTTATTATGTTCATTCATGTTCATTTCATGCTATAGCTGTGAAGAGAAAGATATGAGTTCACTAGTGTCCCTGTCGAGTTCACTGTTCATTCCCAGGATATTAATTGCATTAATGGATAAGACTTTGAATGCAGTGTAAGTCACTTTAGATCGAACCGTCTGCCACACGCACTAATGCAATCAAACATCTGATGTAAAATGTTGTGATAAAGGATGTGTGACTACAAGGTGCTTCTCAGAAAGAGACTTTAATGCTGATGTTTAGCACAATAATAAAATAACAAGCGAGATGATCCAGTCAACCTTGGCTTTTTTCATGGCCTTGATCATTCTATTAATGACTGGCTGAATATGCATTATCATTTACATGAACCGTGTCATACCACAGTTTCGTTAGCTCATCATAGCATTTTATCAATTATTATGATCCATCCGATCTTCTCGCTGTTCTTGCTGTCGTCCTCTAACTCCTGAAAGAGAAACCAAACTCAGTTGCTCTGCGGTATGTGACAATCCAAGTGTGTGATTGTGATCGCATCACCTTAATCACAGCATAACATCCATGCATCATTGAGAGCGGTGTCGTCTCCCATTCCCTGCGGCACTTCTATCTGTGTCATGATGCCACAAATTGCTTTTCCTTCACATGTTGTGCTCATATAGCCCCACTTGCCCCAGGCTGTGCCGTCACCCTCCAGCAAAGACCCTGCCACTGCATCTGAATCTGAAAAAAACGTTTTAAAAAGAAGAAAAAAATATGATTTGAAAACGCAGACAGAATCTCGGAATCCAGTTATTAAAATGTTTTATTGTATAACGTAATGTCACAGAACAGAAATCAAAAGTAGGGCTGTGTTATATTACATACCTGCAAACTTTGAATCAGAAAATGTCATTATGTTAATCGTGTAGATCTGAAGAGTCTACTTGTCATCGGCGTAAAAGTTCTTCACTGTGAGTGAAGCAGTTTGTAATACAATATTGACTGTTTTTGCTCACGCTCGCTGATGAAAATAGTTTGTCAAAGCCACAGCAGAACTGTTGTGTCTCTGAGTAACACACAGCGGTGTTTTGTTACTGATTGAATCATGTTTCTGGATTAATCGAGTGAGTCAATGATTCAGTAACTTGGCTGGTTTCTGAATGAATCAGTTGAATGGATGACTCGCTCATTAAAGCAATCATTTGCCGTCATCTACTGGTGGTTTGGTTTCATATTTAAAAGTATTGTATATTTTCCCGACATTTTTAACTTGTATTTTAAAAAATATTTAAAACATTAATCTTATAAAATTATTTATAATTATGTGTTTCGTGTTCCTGTGGCTCAGTGGTAGAGCATTGCGTTAGCAGCGCAAAAGGTTGTGGGTTCAATTCCCAGGAACACATGTACTGACAAAAAACTGTTTAGCCTGAATGCACTGTAAGTCACTTTGGATAAAAGCGTCTGATAAATTTGAAATGTTGTGGTGTAAATGCATTTATGGCACCTCAGCTTCATTAAACAGTCTGTGTAAATACATCTAATGCCACTTCAGATGCAGCTTCTGTGTTTTCTGCAGTGGAAAGATGGAGTTTGTTGATAGTATGCACACTCTAATGCAAACTTATCAAAAAGAAATTACTCCACTGCTCACAAAGAGAAGTATGAACACAGATGACGACAGTTAAACTGTCCAAAAAGTTTGAGGTATAAATGTGCTTTTTTTACTTGTGCATGTGCACCAGAACGCTTCATTTACATGTTGAATTCTCACTCATTTTCTTCTTGCCCTCAGACCATTACGAACCATGTCACCTTTTTCACCTTTTCTGAGTTTGCAGGTATGTTAGTAAACTGCTAATAAATGTATATACATTTAGCATGTCTCAAAGTAAACGACGGCCACATGCTCACCTGATGTTGTTTGCGGCCGTGTCGTCATCAACTCCTTGGGAAGATTCGACTCTCAACTGAAATGCTGTCAATAATCCAGAAGGACACCATTTGATATCTGTCCACTCACCCCAGCTGAAGAAAAAACACAGGTTTACTACTGAAAATTCAAGAAAATTGATTTGTCTACTGTAGCTTATGAAGACACTGCTTCTAACCCTTAACGTAAGAATTCATAATAACCTCAAACCTGCTATAACTAGTATTACTGAGCCCATTACCTTCCTACTTCTGACTGAACTGAGGCGTAGTTCTCATATGAGCTTGATAAGCCTTTGGACGGATCGACGCAGTGAAGGCGAATCCCGTTGAGGGCAGTGTTATCATCCCAAAAGCCATAGGAAAGTTCTTCCACCTTGATAAAACAACACAACACTCGTAATTTTGAAAGAGCTACAATCAATCATTTAAAAGTTAACTGTGACCATCCCATAACAATATTCATATTCATGTCCTGTAGTATTAAGCAGGTGCAGTTCCCTGGAGATACCTGGAATTGAGTGACTAACAAGTAATGACCAGTCACCAGCTCCCGTTTAACCATTCAACAGTAATAGATTCAATGCCAGACTTACCTTTAGGCTGAACCCTGCGGCGTACGTCCCATTTGGACAGATGTCCTTAAACCCCCACGACCCCCAATTCGTTGCATAGTACACATTCAGCCACCATCTGTTTTTTCTCTTAATGTCTGGATCAGAATTCATTACGTATGTCTGAATGCTCACATGCAGCCCAATAATGACCAACAGTAAATAAATTGAGTAATGCATTGCTACAGCACTGGCCTGATCGATGAAAAATACAGGTTAAAATAATTCTGTTTGATTTCTAAACCAAAAACTGACCCAAGGGTCAGTAAAAACTGCTCAAATGAGCAATGGTTTCTTCAAATCCAGAACAGAAAACCTGAGCCGACGACAGTCTGTCCACAGAATATGCCTGATTTTTCAGAATACATTTATATGGTTTATCAAAATTGTGGTTTGCTGGTTCTAGCCAATCAGCAGCCAGGAGCAAAGAGCACACGTCAACAACCTTTACATGACTGAAAACACAAAAATACAAACACTGATCCAGCAAAATATCTGCATGCCTAACCATAAATGTCCTTGAAAACAGTTTTTCTTGGTAAAATGCCTATAAAATGTTGAGTTGGTTATTTGATTTTGTGTTTTTGAAGAGTGACATTTTAAAGGTGGGTTGAGTTTGGACTTTTGGAGATTTTTCAGTGAGGAAAATAATGGCAGACAATTCACAGTCAGGCTCATTCATTGAAACAGGACAGACAGAGAATTCAAAATCAAGAGCATTAGTGACAACTGATCAGGCAAACTTAGATTTATAGGTTGAAACCGGACAGACAGATAGCTCAGGATTAAACTCGGTGACTGGAATGGGGAAAGATATGGGGTGCATTTATAGTTTCTGAGCTCAAGACGAACAGTTCAGGTTTAGATTCTTTGACAGAGACAAGCAAGACAGACAGTTCGAAATCAGACACATTAGTTGAGATGAGACGGATAGACAGTTCACAATCAGCCACCATGGCTGGTTCAGAACGGGGCGAGAGTTCAGAGTGGTTTTGGGATACCAGCTGAGCAGGGCAATTGCAGACAAAAGCTGCCTCCGTGGCCGTGGCACACAGGAATGAATACCAGCCGTGACAGGATAGGAAGAATCTATCTGGCACCTCTAAATGGTCCCTGAATATCCGGGTTCAATAGACAGACGATCAGCTGTGAGGTAAATGGTTCGAGACATCTGGCACGAAAGGGTCAGCTGGACGTGCCACGTAACTTTGGAGGTGAACAGTTGTGAAGCGACGCAGACGCCGCCACCTCTGGAGATCAGCAATGTGAGGTAACGAGACACAGCAGGACGAACAGCTGTTAGGCCCACCACCACGAAACTCTGGAGTGGACGAACAGCTGTGAGTAACGAGACGCCGCCACCTCTGGACGAACAGTTGTGGTGGTGTAAGCCCAAACACACAAGACTCTGGATGATCGCTTCAGGTAACGAGACTCTGGACAATTCAAGAACAGCTGTGAGGTAGCGAGACTCTGGACGAACAGTTGTCAGCGACGAGACCAGCGTGAATCTCTGGACGATCAGTTGTGAAACGACGAACTCTGGAATCAGCTGTGGTGGTAACGAGACAGGACTCTGGACGAACAGCTGTGAGGTAGCGAGACTCTGGACGAACAGTTGTGAAGCGACGAGACTCTGGACGATCAGCTGTGAGGTAACGAGACTCTGGACGAACAGCTGTGAGGTAGCGAGACTCTGGACGAACAGTTGTGAAGCGACGAGACTCTGGACGATCAGCTGTGAGGTGACGAGACTCTGGACGATCAGCTGTGAGGTAACGAGACTCTGGACGATCAGCTGTGAGGTAACG
Organism: Ptychobarbus kaznakovi; assembly: GCA_027422405.1. Classification (NCBI taxonomy): domain Eukaryota; kingdom Metazoa; phylum Chordata; class Actinopteri; order Cypriniformes; family Cyprinidae; genus Ptychobarbus; species Ptychobarbus kaznakovi. The sequence continues at coordinate 65,302 of CM049812.1, read as the reverse complement.
AGACTCTGGACGATCAGCTGTGAGGTGACGAGACTCTGGACGATCAGCTGTGAGGCGACGAGACTCTGGACGATCAGCTGTGAGGTAACGAGACTCTGGACGAACAGCTGTGAGGCGGCGAGACTCTGAATGAACAGCTGTGAGGCGACGAGACTCTGAACGAACAGCTGTGAGGCGACGAGACTCTGGACGAACAGCTGTGAGGCGGCGAGACTCTGAATGAACAGCTGTGAGGCGGCGAGACTCTGCACGAACAGCTGTGAGGCGACGAGACTCTGGACGAACAGCTGTGAGGCGACGAGACTCTGGACGAACAGCTGTGAGGCGACGAGACTCTGGACGAACAGCTGTGAGGCGGCGAGACTCTGGACGAACAGCTGTGAGGCGACGAGACTCTGGACGAACAGCTGTGAGGTGACGAGACTCTGGACGATCAGCTGTGAGGCGACGAGACTCTGGACGATCAGCTGTGAGGCGACGAGACTCTGGACGATCAGCTGTGAGGCGACGAGACTCTGGACGATCAGCTGTGAGGTGACGAGACTCTGGACGATCAGCTGTGAGGTGACGAGACTCTGGACGATCAGCTGTGACGTGACGTAACTTTGGATGAACAGCTGTGAGGCGACGAGACTCTGGACGATCAGCTGTGAGGTGACGAGACTCTGGACGATCAGCTGTGAGGTGACGAGACTCTGGACGATCAGCTGTGAAGCGACGAGACTCTGGACGATCAGCTGTGAGGTAACGAGACTTGACGATCAGCTGTGAGGGAGGCGACGAGACTCTGGAGGAACAGCTGTGAGGTAACCTCTGGCAGTTGTGAAGCAACAAGACTGCTGGATGATCAGCTGTGAGGCGAGACTCTGGACGAACAGCTGTGAGGTAACGGCATCTGAGACGAACAGTTTCAGTGAAGCCGACAAGACTGGACGATCAGCTGTGAGGTGACGAGACTCTGGACGAACAGCTGTGAACGACGAGACTCTGGACGATCAGCTGTGAGGTGACGAGACTCTGGATGATCAGTGTGAAACGACGAGACTCTGGACGATCACTGTGAAACAACGAGACTCAGATCTGTGACGGACGAGACTCTGGACGATCAGCTGTGAGGCACGAGACTCTGGAATCAGCTGTGAGGTGACGAGACCTCTGGACGATCAGCTGTGAGGTAACGAGACCCTGGACGATCAGTTGTGAAACAACGAGACTCTGGATGATCAGCTGTGAGGCGACGAGACTCTGGACGATCAGCTGTGAGGTAATAGACTCTGGACGATCAGCTGTGAGGCAACGAGACTCTGGACGATCAGCTGTGAGGCGACGAGACTCTGGACGATCAGCTGTGAGGTAACGAGACACTGGACAACAGCTGTGAGATAACAGACTCTGGACGATCATCTGTGAGGTGACGAGACTCTGGACGATCAGTAAACGACGAGACTCTGGTTGATCAGCTGTGAGGTAACGAGACTCTGGATGATCACTGTGAAACGAGACTCATGATCAGCTGTGAGGTAACGAGACTCTGGACGATAGCTCTAAAAACGATCAGCTGTGAGGTAACGAGACTCTGGACGATCAGCTAGGTGATGAGATTCTGGACGATCAGCTGTTGATGTGAATACTCTGGACGATCATGTGAGGTGACGAGACTCTGGACGATCAGCTGTGAGGTAACGAACGTCAGCTGTGAGGTAACTGTGGACGATCAGCTGTGAGGTAACGAGACTCTGGACGATCAGGAGGTGATGAGACTCCTCAGCTGTGAGGTGACGAGACAACGATCAAGGTGACGAGAGATCTGGACGATCAGCTGTGAGGTAACGAGACTCTGGACGATCAGCTGTGAGGTAATCTGTTTTTGCACGATCAGCTGTGACGTGACGTAACTTTGGATGAACAGTTGTGAAGCAACGAGACTCTGGATGAACAGCTGTGAGGTAACGAGACTCTGGATGAACAGCTTCAGACTCTGGAACGAATCAGTTGTGAAGCGACGAGACTCTGGATGAACAGCTGTGAGGTAACGAGACACGAACAGTTGTGAAGCGACAAGACTCTGGACGATCAGCTGTGAGGTGACGAGACTCTGGACGAACAGTTTGAAACGACGAGACTCTGGACGATAGCTGTGAGGTGACGAGACTCTGGATATCAGTTTGAAACGACGAGACTCTGGACGATCAGCTGTGAAACAACGAGACTCTTGATTGTGAGGCGACGAGACTCTGGACGATACTGTTTCTGGACGATCAGCTGTGAGGTGACGAGACTTTACGATCAGCTTGAGGTAACGAGACTCTGGACATTTTTGAAACAACGAGACTCTTATTTGAGGCGACGAGACTTTACGATTCTTGAGGTAATGAGACTCTGGACGATCAGCTGTGAGGCAACGAGACTCTGGATCAGCTGTGAGGCGACGAGACTACGATCAGCTGTGATAAAGACACGGACGAACAGCTGTGATAACGAGACTCTGGACGATCAGTGTGAGTGACGAGACTCTGGATAATTTGTGAAAACGACGAGACTTGGATGATTTTATTTTTTATTTTTAGCTGTGAGGTAACGAGACTCTGGATGATCAGCTGTGAGGTAACGAGACTCTGATGATACATTTTCACTGTGAGGTAACGAGACTCTGGACGATCAGCTGTGAGGTAACGAGACTGTGGACGATCAGCTGTGAGGTAACGAGACTCTGGACGATCAGCTGTGAGGTGATGAGACTCTGGACGATCAGCTGTGATGTGACGAGACTCTGGACGATCAGCTGTGAGGTGACGAGACTCTGGACGATCAGCTGTGAGGTAACGAGACTCTGGACGATCAGCTGTGAGGTAACGAGACTGTGGACGATCAGTCTGTGAAACGAGACTCTGGACGATCAGCTGTGAGGCGAGAACTCTGGACGATCAAGTGACAACTCTGGTCACGGTGAGGTGACAGACTCTGGACGATCAGCTGTGAAACGAGACTCTGGACGATCAGCTGTGAGGTAACGAGACTGGACGATCAGCTGTGAAGCGACGAGACTCTGGACGACAGCTGTGAAACGAGACTCTGGACGATCAGAGGTGATTAAACCAGCTGTGATGTGACGAGACGGATGAACAGCAAATGAATGGCATAAATGACCAGATGTTGTGGCTGCCATTTTGTGAGTGCGCTCTGGTGCAACCATTTCAGTAATAGATGCTGTCCTAAAACACCCATCGTGAATAGAGAGCAACAGTCAATAAAGCAAAGTCCAAAATACGTGGCAAGAATCAGGAACTAGGAAATCAGGAAACACAAGGAGACTAGACTGAGACTAGACTGAGTCTCTCTCTGCGTGAGCCTCATCTGGCATGAATGCTGAATGCAATAAAATCTGAATCATTCTCACATAAAAAACGTTGGTGCGTGAAGATATATCCGCAGAACAAATTCAGATTAGTTAACTAAAGAATCAGTGTTTATTCATATTATTGCTCCAGCCAGTGATCAAGACAACAATGCAAAACTAAATGACTAAATGAACTTGAACATTAAAGTCAGTGACCTGCATGTAAACACACTTTAGACTGGTTGGCACTAATGCTGCTCATTGCCGGTAAAAGCATGTGCCCTTTGAAACAGCTTCCCTTATTAACTTTTTTTGGTAACGTTTTATAATAACTTACATTAATAAATCATTAACAAACATTATTTAATGCATCACAGATCATTAGTTAATATATATTCACATAGCTGGAAATATGAGATAATATGCTTGTTGATGTTTACTAATGTACTTATTAAGCAATACCTATTAATTAACTGATCATTATTTAATATAAATTTAACTGTTTACAAATGTCATTAAACGTTCAATTCATATGAACATGCACATTTTTTTATAAATCTACAAATTATTTTAACAGAAATTATACAATGATTACAAGTTTATTTGTTAATGTACATATGAATGCTAACTTTAGTTCATATATTGGCTAAGGCTCTTTTTTACATTTACAAATGTTGTGAAAAATTAGCTTAATTAGTAATTTTAAGCACTTCACAAACTATTCATGGTAACATATTATTCTTTAACTCATAATCACGTCTGTAAAGGTCACATATTTGCTCCTCGTCCGTTTTGTAGACATTTTCACACCTTGAATTATTTATGAATTATTTGTTCATGTTTTTGCATCTAAAGTGAAAACTATTCATCATCTGTAAATATTTATAAGCCTTTACTAATCATTATGAGCAGTCATCTCTGTGTCAAAAAGTGTCCCAAATGATTGATCAAATCATGTTTTTGCAGTACTCAATCTGAAGTTGAGACTATCATCATTTATAAATGGTTTTAAACATTTCCTAGTCTATGGGCATGGGGTGTATTCCAGGACGCAAGGTTAATTTACCACCACACACCTGAACTCTCGGGAATAACCCAAACATTGCTTACTCGAGGTATACTGGATCCAAACTGTCCGGGAGTAAGTTCATTCAACTCAGAGTAGCCTATGATCCTGTTTAACACACAAGACACCCTCAACAGAGCGACGAATCGACGAGTCACCATGAAAAAGTGTGCATACCGCTTCTTTCTTATTCTGTTCAATGGCCATTAGTGCATACTGCCACCTAATTGGTGGTTGAGCAGGCATTTCCAATCTTTTCGTTTCATCTTTAATCTCTGAGAATAAGAATTATACTGTTTATTTGATGCCGATCATATTTTATTACAGAAATACATTATAGAAAAAAACGCTTGAATGCGGATCGATGTGAGATGACAATTAAATAAGTATAATAAATATGTCAGAATACAATAAACCTTGTTATAATAGTGCTTTATATTAGCTGCTGTCAGGTTTGTGTAAAGGCCGGTTAGTTACGTTTTACTAAATGCTTGCTAACAACATAACACATTGTAATTTGGATGCAAAACATGTTTTTATTACCTCATTTATTATTAGTATTCTATTGTGTATCATTAAACAGGATATTTCTTGAATCATGCATCAACAGGAGAAAATATTTTTTCCCTTATAGTAATCAAACTGACCCTTGTACACTTCTGACCCCTTAACCAACCCTTAAACCTACCCATGCCACCAAACCTCACCCTAACCTTACCCGTATCACACCTCAATAATGCCAAAGTGTTCAAAAGCGTTCAATCATTGGATAACATCTGTTAAAATCATTTGTAGATTTTCAAGATGTGCGTGATCATATGAATGAAAAGTTTAATGATGTTTGTTAGAATTTTAATTTACAAGGTGGCGCCTTTTATTTAGGTGAAGCTTATTAGTAAAACTTAACAAGCACATTATCTCATGTTTTTTAGCTATTTTAATATACATTAACTAATGATCCGTTAAGCACTATATGATGTTTGTTAATTAATTATTATTGAAAGTCATTATAAAAGGGTTACCGTTTTTTAATCTAGAATTAAGGTTTTAAAGAAAAGTTTTAAAATAGATTATGTTCTGCAGAAATCATTTAAAATTAAAGTATATTCAATTCACTAATTTTATGAATGATATGTTACATTTTTAAACAATTAAAAAACATCAGCACCACCTCTCTTGTGTGTGTTCTTAAGGTAAGGTTTCGATAGATGGCAAATGTAATCAAGGTAAAGATGATTACGGTAACATACAAGAGTCCTACAGTAGACACGCGTTTATAGTTAGCCTGTGAATGTGTGCCCCCCCCCCATCACACACACAACTTGACAGCAAGTTTGTGCCCCCGTGTTTTGGAGGAATGTGTGAGGATCAGTGGTGTTTATTTGCATCAGACGCTCCAAACACACACAATCACTTGAAATCCAAATGCCCTCCTGATCTCCACACATGAAGGTGGTTGGTGTGTTTAGTGATTCTCTGATGTTTATGTGGAGTCAGGTTGACAGGCCAGGGGGGGGGGGGCATTGGGGGGGACAACTGCTTATTTCCATCCTCTCCCCTCTTTGTGAGCGTAAAGTTACTTATAATTGAGGTTTAAGATATAAAATCACCCCCCCCCCCCATCACACACACATCTTTATTTGTGCTTTTAAGCACTTTTGTGCTTAAGTTACTTTATAATTGTTTGGGTACTTTTAAGAATGCCTGCTGTGACATTTTTGCAAACATAATGCAAAAAAACTGAATATTTAAATCTATATTGAATTTTTTTTGTTTAAAAATAATTAAATGGAATTGACAAGTAATAACACAAGAATGCAAAAGTCTTTGTGAATCAAAAGGGGGGGGGGCTTGCGGTATTGATTCGGAGACGTGGGGACCTCAGGGTAAAAAAAATTGAGAACCACTTTAAAAAAAAGGGGAACAAATTCAGTGTGAAGAACCTCATCTTTCAATTTAATAAAGGACATTCCTGCACTATTAAAAAACTTTGATGTAATGGAAAGATTTCATGGATGATAAAGGCTCTATTATGTAACCATAAATGCCAATAAAGAACCTTTATTTGTAATCAGATTTTGTTGTGCTGGTGAGCCAAAGACAATTTTCCACTCAGGTGGACAATAAAGTTATACAATACAATCAAACATTTGATGTCAAAATGTGATAAAGGATGTGAGACTACAAGGTGCTTCATAGAAAGAGACTTTAATGCTGATATTTGGCACAACAAGCGAGATGAACCAGTCAACCTCCACTTTCTTTCAAAGTCTTGATCATTCTGTTAGACTTTATTTGTGATAATGACCGGCTGACTGTTCATTATCCCTTAAATCATTGTGGTATTGCACGGTTCCTGTTAGCTCTAGTATTTGATCAGTTATTAGTATCCATCTGTTCTTGCTGTCGTCCTCTTGCACCTGTAAGAAACACCAAACTCAGTTGCTCTGCAGTATGTGAGAATCAATCGCAGCAGAGCATCATCACGTCATTGAGAGCGGTGTCGTCTCCCATCCCCTGCTCCTCTTCTATCTTTGTCACGACACCACACACCCCTCTTCCCTGACACGCAGTGCTCCAGTCGCCCCACTCGCCCCGGTCTGTGCCGGCACCCTGCAGCAAAGCCCCTTCACTGCAGTTGAATCTGAAAAACGTGTCAGAAGATTAGGAATGGTTTGCTTTGGCTGGAAAGACATACACAGCCTAATCATTTCCTCTATATAAACACTTACGACTGCGCTGAATATCAGTCGTGTGATCACCTGTCATGCTTATATTCAGTCATATTACTTAAAGCATTTACTGCATTACAACTTGATATAGACCTATTGAAATATCAGTTTCAAAATCAGTCTAGAATGCACTGATTTCTACAAAGCCTCTCCTTTTGGAAAAGCCCAGAGGGCTCTGATTGGCCAGCTGACCCAGTGCGTTGTGATTGGCCGAACACTCAAGTATGTGTCAGAAATGTGATGCCCCTTACCGTAAATTACAAACTAAATGAAATAAAGAAAAATCAAGGGGTATTGAGATATGTATACGTTCCTGGAAGGAAACTCACGAGTGCAATGAAAGCGTTCAATGAGAGAGTTCAGGAGCTGTGCTTTCTGAAATACTGAATAACTGTTGTGGACTTTGCAGATGTTTTTCATGCTCAAACAGCAATGTAATAATAAACATACAAACAATAAGTCGTCTTTAATTAAACAGCTTGATGAGGGAAAACACTCACACACTCTCTCTGTTTAAATCACATCTCTTTAGCCAAGCATTCATATAATGCATCCCATAATGTTGTACTGCAGGTAAATCTGATCAAACGCACATTATTATGCTTTAGCTTGGGTTGAACAACAGCTACGCCAATTGTGTCTCTATTTGTATCTCTGTTTCTGGATTAACATCCCATAATTACTCAAGCTTCAGTCTGGATCCAACTCTTAAATGATCTGAGATGACCGAACACCTGAGAAGAGATGAAGCCAACCCCTCAGACAGTATACCGAATTAACCAAATTTTGCCATAAGTTAAATATATTATGTTTCTATAATAAATCAATATATTGTGGAAACTTAATTTCCTGTAAATGATTGTATTGTAAACAGCGCTACACAAATAATCTTGAATTGAAAACCCTTAACGACATCAGCGTTATATATCCACCTGATGTTGTTTGCGGCCGTGTCGTCTTTAAATCCTTGGTACGGTTCGACTCTCAGCTGAAAAGATTTCAAGAATCCAGAAGGACACCATATGATATCCGTCCACTCACCCCAGCTGAAGAAAATCACAATTTAGGATTATTTCAAAGCTTTATTGAAGACAATAAAGAATCATTAAATCAATAATCCAATCATCATTTTCAAATAATTTATCTAGTTTATAAAGAAACCGCTCCTAACCTTTAATGGGAGAATTCTTCATAATAACCCCAAAGCAACTAACTCTAACTAGTTGTACTACCTTACTCGAGTCTAAGTCCTTTACCTTGCCGTGTTGGACTCAATGGTAATGTCTTCATCATATGAGGTTGAGTCTTTGAACAGACTGGCGCAGTGAAGACGAATCCCATTGAGCGCTGTGTTATCCCAAAAACCATAGGAACGTTTTTCCACCTCAATAAGCAACAGCAAACACATTAAGACAATCGTCCAATGGGAGCAGAGTTAACTAACCAATAATAATATTCATGGCAGGTGCATTGGAGATTAACTAAGTGACTAAACATAGTTCATACTGCACTGCAAATTAAATGAGATTTCTTCCTCAGTATTTTGGTCTTGTTTTCCATAAATATCTAAACATGCTTAAATCAAGATACAGAGTTGTATTCCAGCAGATGATGTGGGATGTAGACATAGTGATGGGAATATGCTAGTTTTGTGAGATCCAAGTTTAGTTTAATCCAGTCTCCTCTTGACTAATATGGAAATCCTCCCATTAGTCTTTACCACAGTCCTTGTTTTGCACTTCTAATTTGTGACCAGAGTTTTGTTTTGCTCCCATTCACTGCCATTATAAAGCGTGGAAGTTTTCAATATAAGTCCAGTTGTATTCGTCTGAAAGAAGAAAGTCATATACTCCTAGGATGGCTTGAGGGTGAGTAAATCATTTTTGGGTGAACTATCCCTTTAAGCCAGGATTAAGACATAGTTTAATTACAATAGTTTTAACGTGCCTTAGAAAAAAAACATTACTGATGAGCATCTTCAGACAATTTTAGGATAGGTCAGTGGAAATTTCTATCGGGTAAAACAACTCAGACGTGCATTTTAGTCTGGGTTAGTTTGTGAAACCGTGCATTAATATCTTATGTACTTTTGCATCTCAAATGTGACCCTGGAGCATAAAACCAGTCATAAGTAGCACGGGTATATTTGTAGCAATAGCCAAAAATGCATTATCAATTTTTCTTTTATGCCAAAAATCTTTAGGATATTAAGTAAAGATCATGCTCCATGAAGCATATAAATATTGTCATATAAAAGCCAAATATTGTCCTATCATAACAAATCATACATCAAGGGAAAGATTATTTATTTAGCTTTTAGATGATAAAAAAAATTCCCTTATGACTGGTTTTGTGGTCCAGCGTCACAAATTTAAGAACATTTAGGTAGTTGCATTGGAAAACAAGATAAAGATACTAGGTACTATGTTTTAATCTTTAAGTCGTGAGTCAAAGCTCAACTTACCTTTAGACTGAACCCTGCTGCGTACGTCTCACTTGGACAAAATTCTCTGTTACCCCACCACCCAAACTTCATCCCATTGTGTACCGTCAGCAATGATGTGAATGATCTCTCGATGCTCCTCTCAGAACGTCCTCCTGCGGACTCAAACTGCAGCCCAATAATGACTAGCAGTGAAAACATGATGGAAATAAAGAGATGCATTGCTGCAGCACTGACGTGATCTGAAATTAATTCTGTTTGGTTTCTACACCAAAAACTGACTCTGGCTTTCCGAGCTCTGTGGTCAGTCAGCAGAACCTGCCTGGTTCTTTATTGAGCCAATCAGAACAATACCTTCATGCGGTTCATCAATATTCCAACCAATCAGCAGCCAGGAGCACGGAGCACAGGTCAAAGTCCTGTCAAACAAACATATCATTAGTGTCCTTGGAAAGTGTTTTACTTGGTAACATTCCCTTAAAATGTTCAGTTGCAGCTTTGATTTGGTAATTTTGGAGAGTACAGAGAGAAATACAGAGCATGTTCTGCCACATAGAGGATATTAGCTTGACATAATGGAAACATGCTACAAACAATTTTACATAAATGTACTTTCCTGTAGGAAATATCAACACTTGCAAGGACACGATCAACTGAAATTATCATTTACTCACCTTCATGTCGATCCAAACACATATGAGAAAACATTTAACTAGATATATTTTCATACAAATTGACTTCTGAAGTTATAGTGATTTGCATGAAGAAATAAATATACAGCTGCAGAATCAATGTTTATCCATATTATCGCTCAAGGAGATAATGCAAAACTAAATGATTGTGCAAGTCAGTAAACACACTTTAGACAAACACTGACTGATCGGGTCAAATGCTGCTCATTGCTCTTTGAAACAGCTTTGCTTGATAGATTACATTTTTATTATCTTTCACAAGGTTTTAAAGACAAATATACTGTAAAACAGATTCCTTTAAATGATTACTTCATCCAAATATGAACCTCATGTAGTATTCCATCAGTGTCTCAGCAATGTAAGTGAATGGGTGCCGTCAGAATGAGAGTCTGATAAAAACATCACAATAATACACAGTCCATCAGTGTAAGTGAATGGGTGCCGTCAGAATGAGAGTCTGATAAAAACATCACAATAATCCACAGCACTCCAGTCCACCAGTTATCATCTGGAGAAGAAACAAATCCAGCATGGAGACATTTTTAGTCGATAATCCAGACTAACGTTTCCTCCGGTGAAACAGTGCATCTCCTGTCGTCTCTCACATCTAAACCCATCCACATATTAGTTTAGAGCTGTTTTGATCTGAGCAGATTTCTCTCCTGATTCAGACCAGAACACTTTTTCACTGGAGGACGTGTTATAGACTCGTATTTGATTTGTTTCAGCTTTTGTCTTCTCCAGATGTTAACGGATGGACTGGATGGTGATGTCACCAGCTGATTGGACACCATGAAAAACTCCTATTTCTTGGACCTTTTGGGAAATGAATGCATGCTTTCTCACTTGTGCACATTTCTTAAAATCATGTCAACTACGAGTTGTCACTTTTGATGAGGATTGTGTATCTTTGAATAATATTGCTCTTTAAATGCAAAATATTTAAAGTATACTTGCAATAGTTCCACTTCAGCACAATTAAAGTGTATCAAGTACAAAATGAGTTGTTCCAATTTAGACTTTTATAGCAGTTTAGTATACTAAAAGTACAATAGCAGAGTATTTTATCAAGTACATAAATAAAGTGTAATTGAAGTATACTTGGCATGAAATAAAGCCATCTCAAACACAAGTAGATTTTTTTTTTAATAGGGTGGAAGTGTGCCTGTTCTTCACAAAGCACTTTTTTGAAAAGTCAAAAAAAAAAATGAAAGTAGCAACTGATATGCGAAGAAATTAAATTAAGGATTTCAATCAAGTCAACGAAGCAGCACATTAAATCAGACAAACACTAATGTCATTTCCAAGTTCAATTTTAATAGATTTTGGGATACAATTATGCCCTCAGAAAAAAAAAAAAAAAGAGAACATGTTTACAGTTAATGAGGAGTATGGACGGTGAAATGCATGAACTGATACGACACAATAAGTGAGATGTACAGTCAGCCTCGGCGTTGAGCTCCTGATCATATCTCAGGCTTTTATATCACATGATTAACGTGAGCTCATAACAGTATGCTGATGAATTATGATCCATCTGATCTTCGTGTCGTCCTCGAACACCTGAAAGAAAAGCCAAACTCAGACAAGCCAGATCTTCCAAACAGTGTTGCTCTGATCCGAGTGTGTTACGTTCACGTCACCTTAAGCGCAGCAGAACATGCGCACGTCATTGAGAGCGGTGTCGTCTCCTCGTCCTTGTGGCGCTCTACCAGTGTCTTGATTCCACAGATCCCTTTTCCTTCACATGTTTGACTCCAGCCGCCCCAATCGCCCCAGTTTGTGCCGTCACCCTGTATCTCCCCTTCACTGCATCTGAACCTGGAAGACGTTTGGGTGAGACAACATTAAATGTGCTTTCAATCAATACTAACAAAACACGGCAAACCAATCTCTTGGAACTTGCTATTTGACTTGAGCGCAAAAAAAAAAAAAAGCCACAGAATAAATTTTTTTTTATACTTTTTTTTAACACTAACATTCCAGTCACGTGTTTAGGTCTCGTCTTTATCAGCATTTTAATCCATCTTGTACTGTAGATGTCCTGGGAACTAAGGTTCACTTAAAGTGGGAGCTAGGCATGTGACTCAAATATTCATGTTGCAAAAACTGCTAAAGCTTTTATCAAGGTATATAGTATTCACAATACCAGTACCGGATCTGCTTTCAGCAGGTGCGCCGTCAGCGCTGGCGTTTTTCCACCAAAACTTTGGATGTGCATAGTCGGTTTATAATGTCAACAAATGTGATGACAAAACAAGCAGGATATTTACATCATAACGCGTATATTTATATAGTACCGCACCAAAAATTAGATTTTTAGTGGCAAATGCAAACGTTTTAGTCTCAGTCTGGAGCCCTGCGATCAGTTCCGGTAAGATTTGGGGATGATAGTTAAGCATAATGAGTGATTTACAAGCAATTTGTAAAAGACCGGTCATTTAGAGCACCAAATTAGATGAAAGGATTTTTAGCAAAGGTCAAACTCACATGATGTTGTTTGCGGCCGTATCGTCACCGTCTCCTTGAGATCTTTCGACTCTCAGCTGAAAAGCTTTCAAGAATCCAGAAGGACACCATTTGATATCCGTCCACCGACCCCAGCTGAAGAAGAGACAAAGTTGATCAAACCAATCATTATTATAGTGAAATCAATTTGTCTAGCTTATGAATAAACCGCCTCGGATTGTAACGATTCTTAATAACTGCAGACCTGCTACATTATTACTCTTTTGGACGGAGCTCATTACCTGCCTACATCTGACTGAACCGAGGCGTAGTCATGATGCGAGATGGAGGCATCGACGCAGTGAAGGCGAATCCCGTTGAGTGCCGTGTCATCCCCGTCAATAGGATCTTCCACCTTAAAAACACAACGACATTAGAAAGAAAAGGAGGAATCTTAACTACAACACTCGGTGTTCCTGGAGGTACACCAGCACCACACATTGAATGTTTAAGATGTGATCGGTTCAATTAAAAACACTTACTGTTGGTGTATCTTCAGGAACAGGGCTGGGAATCCCTGGACTAACCCAATATATACACGCCAACATTTGAAGTGGATCTCAACCTTTAAAAGTGGTCCTGAAACCAAAATGCATTCTCGTCTCTGGAAAATTCTAGTGAACTTTTTTTGATCCACTTCAAAAATGTTGACTACTGTATAGTACCATTCAACGTCATGTTTCTTTAGTATGAATCAAAGCAGTCAAAAACTTGAGCAGGTGCAGTTCTTAGAAACACCTGGGATTTAATCACTAACAGCAACTCCAGACTTTAATTTTTTTTAAGGATTTGAACCTTCAACCCTCAGTGACCAGCTTAGACTTTTAAGCATAATTAAACAAACCCCTTACTACTGTAATTCAGTTCTTATCTTACCCTGAGACTGAACCCTGCGGCGTACGTTCCGGTTGGACACATCTCCCTCTGACCCCACGACCCCCATCTCCCTCCGTTCGGCACGGCCAGCTCTGAGATGTAATGTCTGTCGATGCTTCGCTCAGGACGTATAACTGAGGACTCGACGCTCACCTGCAGCCCAGTAACGACTATAACCATCATGGAAATAAAGTGATGCATTGCTGCAGCACTGGTCTGACGGATCAAGATACTGCAACAAATTCTGTTTGGTTTGTAAATTAACAGTTTCTGTAAATCCAGAGCCGGAAACCTTGCTGAACTGTTTGGGGTCTGTCAACAGAATCTGCCTGATTCTTTCACAGCTGCTTCAGAATGCATTTATACACAGTTTATCCAATGAAGTTGTATTAACAAGGTTCGGGAGGAGCACGATCAGATAATCAATCAGTCTGGCCCAGGTGGAGCTTGTCAACTAATCACCTTAACAAGCACAATATGTGTCTATATACACAGCCAACTTAACTCTGTTCCACACAGCATTCGGTTCGGTTCTTAAGTACGGAGCCTGAGAAATCATAGCAGAAAAAACTTAAAATAAAAATCGATCTGTGGCGATAGTTTTGGAATTCGTCCCTCAGTTTATAAACCGTACTCTAGGGATGGTGAAGTGAAGCGTTCAACCCTAACATTGCCCCAAGGGGATTAATAAAGCTCTAAACTAAACTAATGTGCCATCTTAACTGTATCTCACACACGCACGCACGCACGCACGCACGCACGCACGCACACACACACACACACACAGAGTTTGATGTGTTCCTGGGTCAGCATATATTGTTGGCCCTGGAACAACATTTAAATCCAAAAATGTAATCTTGACCATTTCCCTACACCTAAAGAAAGAATCGGTATTCATCCATATTATTGATCAAGGAGATAATGCAAAACTAAATGATGCAAATCAATAAACACACTTTAGACAAACACTGACTGATCGGGTCAAATGGCGGTAAAAGCATGTGCTCTTTGAAACAGCTTTGCTTGTTTGCTTACCTTTCACGAGGTTTTAAAGACAAATATACTGTAAAGCAGATTCCTTTAAATGATTACTTCATCCAAAAATTGACCTCATGTAGTATTCCATCAGTGTGTCAGAATGAGAGTCTGATGTCCATCAGTTAACATCACTGATACAACAAGCTGAAACATATCCAGCATTGAGACCTTTTTATTCCGTAATCCAGACTAACGTTTCCTCCGGTGAAACAGTGCATCTCCTGTCGTCTCTCACATCTAAACCCATCCACATATTAGTTTAGAGCTGTTTTGATCTGAGCAGATTTCTCTCCTGATTCAGACCAGAACACTTTTTCACTGGAGGAAGCGTTATTATGGATTATGGACTCATATTTTAATGGCAAATGTCTTAATGATGGATTTGTTTCTGCTTTTGTCTTCTCAAGAAGTCCTCTGATGGACTGGAGTGGTGTCCTTGCACCGTTTGGGAATTCTTAATGCACTTTTTATTATGATATTTAATGGGTTCACAGAAATCATTTACTGATTTATTACAAAGACACTTCTCATGCTTTGCTTTCTCACTTGTGCAATCAAATATACTTCAGTGTATCTTTAGTTGGACTTCTACACAATTAAAAGTACAAAATTAGTTGTTCCAATTTATCATACCAGTTTAGTATACTAAAAATACAATTGAAGAGTATTTTATTACATGAATAAGAATGTATTTGAAGTATACTTAGCATGGAATAAATGCATTTCAAATATATTAAGTATATTCATTTTTAACAGGGTGGAAATGTGCTCGTTCTTCACAAACACTTCACTTTGATTAGTCAGACATGAGAAATTAAATAGAAATATTCAATTGTTATTGATTTCAATCAGTCAACGAAGCAGCACATTAATCACACAAACACTGTCATTTCAGGTTAAATTAATATTTTAATAGATGTTGGGACATAATTCATGAGAGTTCAGGATGGTGAAATGACACAATAAGTGAGATGTACAGTCGGCCTCGGCTCTGTGTTGAGCTCCTGATCACATCTCAGGCTTTTATATGACATGATTAATGTGAGCTCATAACAGTATGCTGATGAATTATGATCCATCTGATCTTCGTGCCGTCCTCGAACACCTGAAAGAAAAGACAAACTCAGACAAGCCAGATCTTCCAAACAGTGTTGCTCTGATCCGAGTGTGTTACGTTCACGTCACCTTAAGCGCAGCAGAACATGCGCGCGTCATTGAGAGCGGTGTCGTCTCCTCGTCCTTGTGGCGCTTCTACCAGTGTCTTGATTCCACAGATCCCTTTTCCTTCACATGTTTGACTCCAGCCGCCCCAATCGCCCCAGTTTGTGGCTTCGCCCTGTATCTCCCCTTGACTGCATCTGAACCTGGAAGACGTTTGGGTGAGACACATTATAATAAAATGTGTTGTTTCAGTCAATACTAACAAAACACGGCAAACCAATCTCTTGGAACTTGCCGTTTTTGACATGCACCCAATGTAGGTGCCACATAATAAATGTTTTATTTTCATTATTTTAAACACTTTAACTTTTCAGTCATACTGTCATGTTTCTCATCTTTTCATGCGTTTATTAGCATTTTAATCCATCATGCACTGTAGATGTCCTGGGAACTAAATTTCATTCATAATTACTCACAAATTCATATTTTTAGACGCAAATGTGAACATTTTAGTCTCAGTCTGGAGCCCTGCGATCAGTTCCAGTCAGATTTGGGGATGATAGTCAAGCATAATGAGTGACTTACGAGCAATTTGTAAACTTTATCACAGCTCAAACTCACATGATGTTGTTTGCGGCCGTATCGTCACCGTCTCCTTGAGATCTTTCGACTCTCAGCTGAAAAGCTCTCAAGAATCCAGAAGGACACCATTTGATATCCGTCCACCGACCCCAGCTGAAGAAAAAACACAGTTTTATTGATCAAACCAATCATTTATTTCTTAAGGAAATTGATTTGTCTAAGTTATGAAAAAACAGCCTCTGACTCTTAATGTAACAATTCTTAAAGGGGTCCTATTGTGCTTTTTCACTTTTTGAATGTTAGTCAGTGTGTAGTGTGTATGTTTGGGCATAAAACGATCTACAAAGTTACAAATCTCAAAGTCCACTCCA
Organism: Ptychobarbus kaznakovi; assembly: GCA_027422405.1. Lineage (NCBI taxonomy): Eukaryota > Metazoa > Chordata > Actinopteri > Cypriniformes > Cyprinidae > Ptychobarbus > Ptychobarbus kaznakovi. The sequence goes on along the minus strand of CM049812.1, from coordinate 48,496 downwards.
AAGAGAGATATTTTGTTTAAAAAAAATCCCTTTTTAAGAACTACAACGAACGGCTTGTTTGGACTACAGCGTTGTTTTCCTGTATTTGTGACATCACAAAGATAATCCCGCCTACTGAAATTCTAATGGTTGGGGGGGTGGGGAGAACGCTTGGTTGAGCACTGCACTGGTGTTTTTATATCACTGTATTTCTGATGGAAACTGACTGTTTTCAGAAAATTATGGATGTCATTTTCATTTTATCTTGCATATAATGTCTGATAAAACAGCGTTTGTGAGCGGAGCTCTGCTTTGTGTACAGCGTTACCGGGGAAACCTTGCTCCCTACCACAACAACAGTGCCTCCGCTGGCAGATAATTAATTTGCATATAGACGGTTTGATCGAGCGCACGCGCCGGACCGAAGAGTCCTGTTAGTGGCTTCGGCTACAAACACGTTAAAGTGAAGTTCTGGGCTGTTAGGGATGTGTTTCACATACATACATTTATTTGTGGCGACCCACCACAATATCAACACTTTTCCAAAGGCTTCGTGAATAAACATGAATGTGTTTCAAAACATGATATATCACTGTATTTCTGAAGAAACACTGTCTTTAGAACCACAATGTTTGATCAACATTTTCCAAAAGGCTTCATCTTGAATAAACATGTTATAGCACTCTGATGAAACACGTTTAAAAATCAAAACATGATATATCACTGTATTTCTGAAGAAACACTGTCTTTACAGAAAATGTTACATTTTCATTTCATCTTGCATGTTATATGTCTGATGAATGAATTTTTTTAATAAGTAAGCTCAGTTTACTGCAGCCGTCCGGAATTACGCAAACCTATTTTGCTTGTTATAAAAAATAATCTTTCTCCAGAGGGACTTAGCTGTCTGTTATTGATGAATTTGGACGTCTACTGGAAGTTAAGTTAGGGCCACAAACACGCGCGCTGCCGTTGAAACCGTCTATATATGCCACTTGAGCAACCTTAGGACATTATGGTAGGGCCACAAACACGCGCATGCCGTTGAAACCGTCTATATATGCCACCATTGAGTGTCTGTGGGGAACACTGGACTATGGTATAAATAAATTCTACTGTATAACAGTTTCACTGCAATTCATACGGATACTGCGTGCAAAGGTTCTGCGTGATCGTCTTGTTCAATATTCTCGAGGTCTGAATTGATATGGTAATATTGATGAACTGTTTTGGAAAGGGGCGGGGCAGTACTGAAACACCATCTAAGCTGTCCGCCAATCACAATGCACCGGGACAGCTAACCAATCACAACACATTTAGTTTTTGGGAAGGCGGGCCTTCATCAAACCTGGATCTAATCGAGCTGTTTGTGTCAGGCTGGGGAGAAAGGAATTATAATAATGTCAATTATATGAAAAATAATGCGATTTTCTAACCACCAAGCATGAGATCATGTTCTAGTACACCCCCAAAACAAAATCAAGACTTTGTAAAAGGGCATAATAGGACCCCTTTAAAACCTGCTGCATTATTACTCTTTGGACTGAGCTCATTACCTGCCTACATCTGACTGAACCGAGGAGTAGTCACGATACGATTTGGATGAGGCTTTAGACGCATCGACGCAGTGAAGGCGAATCCCGTTGAGTGCCGTGTCATCCCCTTGAATAGGATCTTCCACCTTAAAAACAAGACAACATGACATATTAGAAAGAGAAATGGAGTAATCGTTACTCCAACCTCTAGTGTCCCTGGGGCCTTGTACATGAAGCTGGTTTAGCTGGTTAGTCAGGTAAGTTTCAGTTTAGTTTGCACCAATCCTGGGTTTCTGGTACCATGAAAGTGGCTTGGCTTTTAGCGGCGTTCATTGCCGTAGTAACTTACACTCCACGACTAACATGTGACCTTATATGTTCGAGTCTTTATCACTATATATTATCAACTATATAAAGTAACTTCAGAGCAAGATAATTTCCTTTATTTGTCCTCTTTCATGGACAGGTCAAGTTTTGAATCTCGCTGAAGTGAGTCACACTTGCTCTGTGTTGTGATTGGCTGTTCGCCGATGATGTCACACATTCATGTGCACACGCTCCATTAACTCAGGATCAAGTCTGGGTTGACAGAGAAAGTTGATGATCAGCTTCATGGTACTGACAAAGCCGGATTGGAGTGGTTTGGTTTTGTCAACTCTAAACTTATCCTATAACTCTGAATTTGTTCATCTATCATCATGGTACAGGCTATTATGGATGTCTACTAAAGATGTGGTCAGTTGAGTCAGAAACGTTCACTGTTGGTGTATCTTCAGGAACAGGGCTGGGAATCCCTGGACTAACCCGATCTATAGTAACATTCAACTTTCTTTTGTATGAATCAAAGCAGTCAGAAACTTGCAGGTGCAAGGTGCAGTATTCTTAGAAATACCTGGGATTTAAATCAATCCCCCAGAGTTGATTTGTTTTAAGGATTTGAACCTTCAACCACCATCTTACACTTTTAAGCATTATTAAACAAATCCCATACTACTGTCATTAATTTAGTTCTTATCTTACCTTTAGACTGAACCCTGCGGCGTACGTTCCGGTTGGACACATCTCCCTCTGACCCCACGACCCCCATCTCCCTCCGTTCGACACGGCCAGCTCTGAGATGTAATGTCTGTCGATGCTTCGCTCAGGACGTATAACTGAGGACTCAACGCTCACCTGCAGCCCAGTAACGACTATAACCATCATGGAAATAAAGTGATGCATTGCTGCAGCACTGGTCTGATGAATCAAGATACTGAAACAAATTCTGTTTGGTTTGTAGTTTCTTCAAATCCAGAGGAGGAAACCTGTCTGCGGTCTGTCCGCAGAATCTGTCTGATTCTTTCACAGCTGCTTCAGGATGCATTTATACACAGTTTATCAATATTGTGATATCTGGTTCTAGCCAATCAGCAGCCAGGAACACAGATGAACACACCAACAACCTGTATGTAAACGAACACTGATCCAGCAAAATATGTTTATCTTGAGTCTGCACACTTGTAGATAACATATCTGTACATTCATTTAAACAAATACAATTCACAGAGTGCAGCTTGTGATAGCGCTGCAACCGGTCCGTGTAATATATAACTGTCCTGTATTTAAGGAATCAATGAAGCGTCCCATACAAAAGCTGAACGCAGTTAGTCCCGTATTCACAGACCACCAGATCATATCAATTACAAAATCTCAGTTCATAATTAATCACTCTTTTTGCAAAAATCATTGTTTTGTTTGTGAATGTAGACATTTGAGAAAGACTTTAAGAGCAAACTAAATCCTCTGCTGGCTGCTCCCGCTTCATCAACGCTTATAAAATTTGAGTTAAAAAATTAAAGTGCCAATGTTTAACAAATAAACTGAAGTTTCATAGACCTTCAGTTGTTATGCCATTTGTGTGTATGTAATTTCACATTATTTTCACCTCCTAAATTACTACAGTACTTGTGCAGTCACAATTCTACAATTTACTCAAGCCAATGACTTTTTCTGTGTGACATTAAATGTTTGTTTTTAATTATTGTAAATAATAAGTTAAGCAAAACAAATGCTTATTATTTCTGAGAAGTTTTGAACTGCATGCACATACATTACGGTACAAATTGCTCTAGAAAAATACATTGAACTAGAACAGTGCACTATTACAGACTTATATACTGAGGTTTTAATTACATTATTGTATTATAGTCAGTCATGAAATAAAGTGAGCCGGTGTTCTGTCGATTTGTGCTACCTCCCATTAAAACAGTGGGTAGTACAATTCGACAACTAAAAATTATACCTGTTTTATTAATGTGTACACCTACCACAACCCTAAACCTACCCTTACAGTAATGCACATACAGTAATTACGTGTTATATTCATGGATAGAAGGGATACGTCTAGTACCGGAAACCAACAATAAATATTTTTTTTCTACCAATTAGATTGTATTTTGTTAACGTTTACACCAACCCCAACCCTAAACCTACCCTTACAGTAATGCAGATACATTAAATATTGTTGTTCAGCGTGAGAAAAAGCATGCAATATTGATGCGCGCATGCGCAGTAAGCTGAGGTAGGAAAATCTGACGTAGGATAAAATATCTGGACACGTTTAATGCATGAAACTCCAGGGCGGAAAATGAGTCCCACTCCAGCTCTGTGTGTGTAATAAAGCTCTTTCTTTCTTAACCGTTAATGTCCCTGAAAACTGTTTAGCTTGGTGAAATACCCACCCTAACTCATGAAAGTGCGTATAAATAGTACGCCAAATAAAACTGCAAACTCGTGACTCGTTGATGCGTATAAATGGACTCGATGGGTATGTTAGGGTTGTGGATGCGTATCATGTGCACGCCAACACATTTGGTATCATATGTAGGTGAAAACTGCATTATGCATGCCAAACACGTTCATATCATATATACGCCAAAGTCCATTTGTGCATATCAATACCACGAGTTTTCAGTTTTTATTTGGCGTACTATTTATACACACTTTCATGAGACCGGGCTCAGAATAAAAGACCAACCTTAAAATAAATGTCCGATGTTTACTTGAACAAGAATGATTGCAAGGAAGCAAGTGTTAAAGGAAATAATTCACTAAAAATGATCATTTATTCTGTCACTGCTTCCAAACCCGTATGAGGTTTTTTTTGAGGCACACAATACGAATTAAAATGTCATAGAAGTTGTATGAAAATACTTCTGAATAATTTGCATAAAGTAAATTAATACACACAGAACATCAGCTTCAGTTAGCTAAGAATCAATATATTATTGCTCCAGTCAGTGCTCAAGACAACATTGCAACACTAAACGATTAAATGAACTCGGACATTAGTCCTGCATGTAAACACACTTCGGACAAACAAACACTTTAGCAAGTTTTGACTGATTAGATCACTGCCGGTAAAAGCATGTGCACTTTAAACAGCTTTACACAATCTCAATCTTTCATGAGGTTTTAAAGATCCTTTAAAGCAGAAACAGCTTTTTAAGCAGATATGATCAATGAAACATATGCACCTGTAGAATAATGACGGTTTGTGATTTCTGATTCACAAGCGTTTATTGATTCTGGTCCAGTCGGTGATATTAGCTGCAGCTGTACAATCTGTCCCCATCATCCTCTGCTCTGGCCTTCCTCTCGTTCATGTCTTCCACAAGTGTTTTCAGTCTGTCCAGGTGAAGAAGAGCTCTGAGAAACAGATATAAGATCAGCAACACTGAACCAGCTTGAATTCATGATACGAGACCAACGCTGACCCCGCTGACCTCTGTAATGACTCCACATGTCCCAGCTCACTTTCTTCTGTTTGCTGCTGAGGAACCTTAAAAACAGCAATAACACCAAACATCAGCTTAGTATGACATCTTCAGAGGAATATACTGCATGTAGTATGCAACTACTTTCATTATTTTATGACGTTACACTCTTAAAATAAACTGGGTTGTCTCAACCTAACTTTGGGTCAAATATGGACTAACCCAGCTGCTACCTAAAATTTGGGTTAGTCCATATTTGACCCAAAGTTGGGTTGAAACAACCCAGCATTTTATTTATTTTTGTGAGTGTATTTTATCCCTTTTGCCTCTTTTTTCAGCTTAGCTTTATAAAAAAAACATTTGATTTTGTGTTTCACAGAGGAAAGAAAATAAATCAGACATTAGGAGTAATAATAATATATTCTCCGCTGTTCTCCTGCTTCCAGCACACAAAATACATATTTTAAATGTGAATTTTTTCACACAATTCAGATTTTTTTTCTTCAAAATTTTGAGGGAGAACTTCATAATTACAAGATCTAAATAAACTCAGAATTCAGACATTATACAATTCTAATTTGACATCTCATAATTCAGTTTTTTTTTCTCCTGTCACAAAATGAAAAAAAGTTAATGTGACTTCTTTCTCTCAAAATTCAGGCTTATTTCCTCAGAACTCTGCCTTGTTACCTCACAACTCTGAAAAAAGTCATAAAAGAGTTTGAGATAAAAAAAAATAATAATAAAAAAACATAAAAAGCCATAATGGCGAAATATAAATTCAGAATTGAAAGAACTTTCTCACAAATCCAAGACACATTTCCCCATTGGGCACAATAAAGTGTATTGAATTGAATTTAATTATTTTCCGCCAAAAAAAATGGTAATTGTGACTTTTTATTTCACAGTTTGGACTTTTTTACTCAGAATTGTCAGAAAAAAGTGAGATATAAAGTCAGAAATGCAAGAAAAATGTCTGAAATAATTATTATCTTTTTTTATACTGTGGCATCCATAGTTTGCGATTGCATCTCTATACAAAAAGTATAATAATATTGTTAGTTTATGAATAAATGTATTGTTTTGTATATTGCCTGATACATAAAAAGTCATTCTTATACCGTTCTTACTAACATGTCCACAATGTGACGAACTAGACCCCAATATTAATCAATGAAACCGACAGCTTTGTCAATTATAACAGGAGCAAGCGTGCTCTCCATTCACCGGCTGCGGTGTGTCTCTCTCCAGCTGTGAGGCTGACGATGCACAGCTTTGGGCGTCACCGGAGGCCTGTGATTGGCTGATGCTCTGCTCGACGGCCTGCAGGCGGAACAGCATGTGTTTGAGCGCCTCCACCGGACCCGGATGCTTTCTGCTGCTGTATCCTGATGAACAGGAGGCTGCAGACTGGAGACAGACACAGATTTACTATACATGACATTATAGACATGATAATGACTGTCACATACTGTACCTTGCTCCTCTGACGTTCCTCAGGCGCTGGAGGTTCATCAGCGCCACCCACTGGCACTGGAGACTTACTACAGACGGTAGGACATGTTTTATATTTACATTTACTAATGCATTTGACACTGCATTCGTTCATGCATTCCCTGAGAATCAAGTCCATGACCTTTGCATTGCTCTTAAAAACTAAAGACACATTTTGCCAATAAATAACAGAAGTTTCTTGAGTTTCAGTGTGAAGATATGATCATCGTCCATCACTCACAACGTCACCGGTGGATTGTCCCAGGACCGGTCCGCGTCCAGAGCGTCCTCCGTATCTCCTGAACTGTTGTGCTCCTTCACCGGCTCACAGAGAGAGTTTAACATCTGCTCGTCTCTGAAGATCAGAGAACCGCTCTTACCATCTGCACAGAGAGAAACACGAGAGACGGTGTCGTCTAAAACTACAACTACATATAGTCAAAAACATTTGCATTCATTTAAATACACTAAACATATAAAACCTTTATAATAATTCAATTCCACTTCATTCATTTCAGTTAGTTGCTGCTGCAACATTTCTCATTTTCATGTAGTTTAATCTGAAGTACTAAAATTACTCAAACTAAAATAAAAATTCATAAAACAAATAGTAAAAAATTACTGTCTGAAACAATAAAAACCACAAAGCTAAACTAAAATATTTTTTATGAAATTTGATTGAATGGAAAAATCAACATATTAATAAATAAGAAAATATTAAATATATGATTTATATTATTAAACAGAAACATATTAATACATTACTGAAATAAAATACAAAGTTATTTAAGAAAATAAAAACTTGTTTATGTTTGTTGCCAAGACAACATTTCTAATTTTAATTTAATTTAAGTACTTAAACTGACTAAACTGAATTAAATATAAATAAAAATATGGAAAAAACTACTGAAACCGATCAAAACACACCTAAAACCTAAACTGAATTATATATGAATGGAAAAGTGGAATATATAAAAATACATAAAAATGACTAAAGTTATTATTAATGATAATATTAAATAGAAAACATTAATAAACTACTAAAATAAAATAAAATATTAAAACACATTTTTTCAGTCTCTTGCAAGACATTTAATTTTCTTTTAATTTAAGTTGAAGAACTAAATTACTAACGGAAATAAAATAAATTAAATACTAAAACCTGAAATAAAAATGAATACAAAACTATCAAAGCCAATAAAAACACACAGCTAAAACTAAAATTAATAATAAATAAAAGCCGATAAAATAAAACTAATAACAACTAAAATAAATATATTAACTATTAAATAGGAAAATACTGATTAGTTATTAAATATCAAAATATTAATACCATGGTTGTATATTAATGATACTAAAATAACACCATGAAAGTGAGTCCATAATACTTTAAACAATACATCATTTTATTTCCATTCATGGATGAAATATTCCTCTGAAAATGAGATGGCGGTGTTTGTTAAACGGGCAAACCTTTGGAAAGGGGTCCTTCATGAACCGGTCCTCTCTTCTGTAAACGCAGATCTCTCAGCCTGCACTGACCGATGGACTGGGATCCATACGGCTCTCCTGCGTGACCTTTGACACCTCGCTGACCTCTAGCGTCTCCACTGGACTCTTCCAGGTCTCCGACCCATGAAGGGACTCTGGGAGGAAGAGATTCTTCACACTGTCTCAGCCACACCGGGTACTTCAGCTCAGGAACGCTGGTCATCCCGGAAAAATCCATTTCAGATTTCTGGCTGGTCATCCAGCGCGGGAGATGACTGCATCTGGGCGTGTCGGGTGGAAGCGTCCGATTGGCTGGCGGGATGTTGGGGGGAGGAGCTTGACGGTGTGACCGTAAACGGGTCAACAGTAAATCCTCCACAGGGAGGGACTTCCTGCTCGCTGCTGGAACGGGACGCTGTTTATGGACCATAATGGGCCGGGAGTGCGACCGGGAGCTAGAGTCGAAGCTCAATCCCAACGGAAAGCCCCCAGAGCGGGAGAGGAGGGCCGAGGTGCGGGTCACGGGGAGAGAGCCGTCATTTGGGAGAGCCAGGAGGTCATCGGTGGTCATACTGAGCCGATCCGAGTCTCTGTTCCGGACGGGAATGTTCAGGAAGATCAGCTCTTCATCCGTCAAACTCGTCTTCAGGACTGCACACGGCAAAGCAAATAAAACACTGGATGTTATGCATGAAATCAAGAGGACGGGCACAGCTGATGCATTACATACATTTGAACTGAAATAGGGAAAAAAAACTACAATTAAAGTTATCAAAAATAAATGAAGTTCAAGTACTAAAATGTGATCCCTGGAGCGCAAAACCAGTCATAAGGGTCAATTTTGAGTTAATATTTATGCATCATCTGAAAGCTGATTAAATAATCTTTCCATTGATGTATGGTTTGTTATGATCGGACAATATTTGTAAATCTGGAATCTGAGGGTGCAAAAAAATCTAAATATTGAGAAAATCATCTTTAAAGTTGTTCTTAGCAATGCATATTACTAATCAAAAATTAAGTTTTGATATATTTACGGTAGGAAATTTACAAAATATCTTCATGGAACATTATCTTAATATCCTAATGATTTTTTGCATAAAAGAAAAATTGCTAATTTTGACCCATACGATGTATTTTTGGCTATTACTATAAATATAACTAAAGTTAGAATGATGCATGAAAATGAAAGTCTATAAATAATAATTGAACCTATAATAATTTCGCAATAGTTAAATAATAATATATTTTTCAACCAATGAAAGTATGTATAAAAGTTGCATGACATTTATAGCTATGAAAAATAATAATAATAATAAAAAAGATGAAATAGCAAAAAACTAAAAAAGTAATAATAAAAAAGAATTGTCAACCAAAGTACAAATTGCATGACACTTTTAACTATGAAAAATAATAATAATAATAATAATAATTTTAGCAGGAAAAAATAAACTTAATCTAAATAAATGTAAACATTGATTAAAATAAATAAGATATTAAATAAATAATGCACTTACCAGTACAGTACTATCATTGTTATTTCCCTAATTTTATTCTACACATATCTATATTATTAAAAATTTCACAATAATATTTGACTAATATTCCAGGTTAAATATAATTTCTCATGCATGTTATTCCTAAGCTAGAATGCACCACATGATTGATGGTGCTGATTTACCGTCTCTGTTTCTGGGAGGAGGTCGTGTCGTCTCTTTGGGCAGCTCAAGTCTCCCGGTGGTGGTCCTCTGGAAGTCCGTGATGTACGCGTCCAGCGCCTCTGATGCAGAGCTGTAGTGTCTGTCTCTGTATTTGATGACGGGGCCGGGCTCCGGGTGTAAGGAGCTCTGCAGGAGCGACTCGCTCGACTCAGGAGACATCAGACCTTCTTCAGACGCTGGACTCGTAGCGCTCTGCAGAAACACGTACACTTACAGTCATGTGTCATCATTACACACAGTATGTGTTTTATCATTCGGGTGCTCAAGCCTATTGACCAATCACAGCATGAATAAAAGCTGCACGACCTTTCTAGCTATCAAAAATAATAATAAATAGCAAAAAAAAAATAAAAGTTAGAAAAAATAAAAAATAAACATTTTCAACCAATGTACAAGTTGCATGACATTTTTAACTATGAAAAATAGTCATAATAAAAAATGATTAAATAATAATACATTTTTCAACCAATGAAAGTATGAATAATAAGTTGCACGACATTTCTAGCTATGAAAAATTTGTCATAATAAAAAGATTAAATAGCACAAAAAGTCATAATAAAAAAATATTGTCAACCAATGTACAAGTTGCATGACATTTTTAACTATGAAAAATAGTCATAATTGAAGCTCAAAATTATTAAATAATAATTTAATAATTACAATTTTGTTTATTAAATAATAATATAATTTTCAACCAAAGAAAGTATGAATAAGAGTTGCACGACATTTCTAGCTATGTAAAATAATAATAATAATAACAACAACATTTATCAGGAAAAATAAACTTAATCTAAACTAAACGTATCCAAATAAACGTAAAAATTGATTAAAATAAATACAATATTAAATAAATACTACACTTACCAGTTCAGTACTATAATTGTTATTCTACACATATCTATATTATTTAGTTTTAATAGTCTTTAATATTTTATAGTGGGATGATCATATTTTGGGGTCTAATAATAAGCATAGGTTTAATAGTTAGTAGGATTAGTAAAACCTAGTTTAGCGTTGGTCAGTTCTTGAACACTTTTATGTTCATGTGTTTGTTTGACAGGAGTTTCAGGTTCTTCTGCTCCATAATGTCTGCTGGAAATAGACCTTAAAGACATGTTATTAATGTACACAATACGTTTAATGTCTTTAATGATCAGGACAGAGTGTGATGAATAAAGACGAACTGATTTGGGACTCATATAACTTGACTGCGAATGTTTTGAATCGGTTTTAACTTTCGCTTTCCTACATCACGGGTGACTTTACCAGAAACAGAAACTCACCGGATGAATCCACTGCAGATCGGTAATTAAAGGGTAAATTAAAGTAAAGCTGATTAAAAGAATCCGTTCAGACACGCCTGATAAACATCCAACAGAAAACTCAAATCACTCAGACAACCGGCGCCAGCTGCTCTGCGCATGCGCACTGAGTCACGTGACCTCCTCGAGGTGCTCTATGCTCGCTAGCCGCTCCACTCAGACGAGCTTCTGCGATGCGCATCAGCACTCATATGAAATGGTCTGGAAACAAACCGAAATTTGATTTATCTCCTTCAGATTTTTTAAATCGCTCTAAACATGTATAAGTGACAGGAGTGCAATAATAAATGTGGGAATTGTTGATTTATGTTACAGTAATTCAGCTGAATGTGGAGGTCTGTTGAATCTTACGAGTGAGGATTCTCATGAACTTCTCTCAGATTCAGATCACAGGTCAAATAGACGGAACAAATGTGTTCTAGAAGTTCATGACTCATGCGTGGGCGGCGGTTATTTCATTTCTCACTAGAAATAGAATGAGATAGGATTGTAAACTTTCTCAATATGGGCGTGGCGCTAATCGATTGGGTTAACTGGACCAGTAATAATTTATAATAATAACTAATTTACTTATTTACTGTCTATTTTCAATTTAAATGTCAATTAAAATGTATTAATCGAGTGTCATTTATTGCCCACGCTTTCCGCGCTGTCACGTGATACCTGATACTTTTCTCAGCGCTGGTTGGGTTTGTCATCAGCGGTTATAGCGTGTATATGCACGTCTTTCGTACAGAATGAAAACGCGTATTTTCTTTTGAATGTCATGTAAAAATCTTTTAGGTTAATATTTTTTAAATGATTATACTTTCCAGAGTACACACGTGTTCTAGTAACACAAAACCCGCTGTGAGTTTTGAATGTGTTTCTATGAAGGATCGTCTCAGTGAGCCGTCGAGCGCCCCCTGCAGGAACACTTTACGTCTCGTGACAAACTCGATGTTTTATTTCGAGTTGCTGACACATGTAAGCACCCTGAGTCCGGTTCAGCTGCTCTGTGTCAGGCCCGAACCGAACCGAGCCGATCATCATGCTCCGGTCCTGCTGTGTTTACGGTGCAGGGATCCTCTGCGTTCTGCTGTTAATCGCCGGGATCGCGATGGCTTTGACGCAGGTCTTTCAGAAGCTCATAAACAACACAATAAAGCAGGTCAGTGAGTCTTAATATGTGCTTATCATATCATATGTGAGTCCCTGGAACACAAGACCAGTCATGAGGCTCAATTTGATGAAATTGAGATGTATAAATCATCTGAAAGCTGAATAAATAATATTTCCATTAATGTATGGTTTGTTATGATAGGACAATATTTGAAAATCTAGAATCTGAGGGTGCAAAAAAATCTACAATATTGAGAAAATCGCCTTTAAAGTTGTCCAAAATAAGTTCTTAGCAGTTCATATTACTAATCAAAAATTAAGTTTTGATATATTTACGGTAGAAAATGTACAAAATATCTTCATGGAACATGATCTGTACTTAATATCCTAATTGATTTTTTGCATAAAAGAAACAATCTATAATTTTGACTCATACAGTGTATTATTGTACATGTGTAGTTTGTGTTGTGCTCAGAAAGAGAAATCTCGTGTTGATTTGTAAAAAATGCAAAAGAGATATAATATTTAATAGTTTATCATATGATATCTTTGTACATTGTATACTAGTCGTATATCTATCATTATGATTATTATCCTTACATAATTTAATGCACCCTTAATATAAACCGTATTTATTTACCATGGTATTATTTACATTGTTTATGGAGTTGCCATATTCAAAATATTTTTTCTAGCATCAATTTGAAATTCCATTTAATGCAGTTTAAAGATCATAATATATCATATTTTATATTAATAACAATATATGTAATATTATAGTATGTATTATAATGTAATGTATTTTATTAGAATAACATAATATTATATAAATCATTATTATTATTATTTTTATGATACCATGATTGTAATATTATGAAACAATAATATACACCATATTCATTCACCATGATATTTACGTTCTGTTTATGGAAATGCCACTGTACATGTTCACAATAATTTAATATTGTCTTCTAGCATTGCTTTGAAATTGCATTCATACACTTTAGATTACAGATTAAATTATATAATGCTCTTTTATTGGTTTTGATTGCTTCTATTGTCTTCATTTATAAGTCACTTTGCATAAAAGTGTCCGGTAAATGACTAAATATGAATAATAATCAGACATATTAATAGTGTAGTTTGTATTATAATATGTCTTTTTGTAATATCACATTATAATATTAAATAAATCAAGCATTATTATTAGTAGTTGTAGTATTTTAGATTAAAGATTGTTTAAAAGAGTATTGACATAATTAAGCCGCTTCATAAATACTAATATGATGCTATCAACTGATACTATGTTATTGAAGTAATATAATATTCATATGCCATAAGCTTCTTCAAGGAGAGAACTTGTTTAATAATAATACCATGTCCAGAAAACACTTATTTTTTAACTCTCATTTGCGCAGATTTTTGTACATGTACAGGTTGAGTAAGATATGAAATATAAATATATGATATTATGAAGTTTATGTGTTTTTTTAATGTGTTTCTCTTCCTAAATTGTTTTAGAAACCATGAGTTTGTAAAACATAACTTCCCACATTTGACTTTCTCTTACAGCAAGTAGTTCTGGAAAATGGGACGGAGGCGTTTTCGGTGTTTCAGAACCCGCCGCCGCCGGTTTACATGCAGTTTTACTTCTTTAATCTGACCAATCCTGCAGAGGTTCTGGATGGAGACACACCCGTCGTCCTGCAGATCGGCCCGTACACGTACAGGTCAGCGATGACACTGAAACATGTGCTCGTCTTGATGTGTGACGGACGGGAAGGAGATGCACATGACTGTGTTTGTGCTGTAGTTTTCTCTTGCACAAGCTTGCACAAGTTCCTCTTGATGACACATCAGATATTCTGTGTTCCTGAAAACCTTGTAACACTTCAGGGCTTCTGTATTTGTTTATCTCAAGCCACAAGGAAAACACTAGCAACCACATAGCAATCTGTCATAGACTTAAAACCTTAACACTTTGAGATTTCAAAATGCTTCGAACTTAAAACTGGTTCAAACTTCAAGTTTTTAAATATCTTCTAGCATAAAACTGCTTCAAACTCGAAACCGCTTTTAAAAATGGCTTCAAATGTAAAGCTTTTAAAACTGCTTTAGACTTCAAGCTTTTAAAATGGCTTCAAACTTAAAACTGCTTTTAAAAACTACGTTAAAACTGCTTTTAAAAGTGGCTTCAAATGTAAAGCTTTTAAAACTGCTTTAGACTTCAAACTTTTAAAATGGCTTCAAACTTAAAACTGCTTTTAAAAATGGCTTCAAATGTAAAGTTTTTAAAACTGCTTTAGACTTTAAGCTTTTGAAATGGCTTCAAACTTAAAACTGTTTTTTAAAACTACTTAAAAATTAAAACTGCTTTTCAAAACTACTTCAAATTTAAAACTGCTTTTCAAAACTACTTCAAACTTAAAACTGCTTTTAAAAATGGCTTCAAATGTAAAGCTTTTAAAACTGCTTTAGACTTCAAGCTTTTAAACTGGCTTCAAACTTCAAACTTCTTTTAAAAACTACTTCAAACTTAAAACTGCTTTTAAAAATGGCTTCAAATGTAAAGTTTTTAAAACTGCTTTAGACTTTAAGCTTTTAAAATGGCTTCAAACTTAAAACTGCTTTTCAAAACTACTTAAAACTTAAAACTGCTTTTCAAAACTACTTCAAATTTAAAACTGCTTTTCAAAACTACTTAAAATGGCTTCAAACATAAAAACAGTTTTTGCTGTAGCTTTCTCTTGCACAAGCTTGCACAAGTTTCTCTTGATGACACATCAGATATTCTGTGTTCCTGAAAACCTTGTAACACTTCAGGACTTCTGTATTAGTTTATCTCAAGCCACAAGGAAAACACTAGCAACCACATAGCAATCTGTCATAGACTTAAAACCTTAACACTTTGAGATTTCAAAATGCTTCGAACTTAAAACTGGTTCAAACTTCAAGTTTTTAAATATCTTCTAGCATAAAACTGCTTCAAACTCGAAACCGCTTTTAAAAATGGCTTCAAATGTAAAGCTTTTAAAACTGCTTTAAACTTCAAGCTTTTAAAATGCTTCAAACTCAAAACTGCTTTTAAAAACTACTTCAAACTTAAAACTGCTTTTAAAAACTACTTCAAACTTAAAACTGCTTTTAAAAACTACTTCAAACTTAAAACTGCTTTTAAAAGTGGCTTCAAATGTAAAGCTTTTAAAACTGCTTTAGACTTCAAGCTTTTAAAATGGCTTCAAACTTAAACCTGGTTTTAAAAACTACTTCAAACTTAAAACTGCTTTAGACTTCAAGCTTTTAAAATGGCTTCAAACTTCAAACTACTTTTAAAAATGGCTTCAAATGTAAAGCTTTTAAAACTGCTTTAGACTTCAAGCTTTTAAAATGGCTTCAAACTTCAAACTGCTTTTAAAAACTACTTCAAACTGCTTTTAAAAACTACTTCAAACTGCTTTTAAAAACTATTTCAAACGTAAAACTGCTTTTAAAAATGGCCTCAAATGTAAAGCTTTTAAAACTGCTTTAGACTTCAATCTTTTAAAATGGCTTCAAACTTAAAACTGCTTCAAACTTAAAACTGCTTTTAAAAATGGCTTCAAATGTAAAGCTTTTAAAACTTCTTTAGACTTCAAGCTTTTAAAATGGCTTTAAACTTAAAACTGCTTTTAAAAACTACTTCAAACATAAAACTGCTTTTAAAAATGGCTTCAAATGTAAAGCTTTTAAAACTGCTTTAGACTTATTTTAAAATGGCTTCAAGTATAAAACTGCTTTAAACATAAAACGTTTTTTTAACTGCTTTTAAAAAGGGTTTCAAACTTAAAACTGCTTCAAACTTCAAGCGATTAAAACTTAAAACTGCTTCAAACTTCAAGCGTTTAAAACTTAAAACTGCTTTTAAAACTGTTCAAAGTTAAAACTGCTTTCAAAGTTCAAGCATTTAAAATTGCATCAATCTTAAAACTGCCTTTAAAATGGCCTTAAACCTCAAGCTTTTAAAGGGGTCATATGATGCTATTTTAAATATCATTATTTTGTGTATTTGGTGTAACAGAATATGCTGACATGATTTAATGTAAAAAAACACACATAATTTTTCAAATACTTTACGTTATTGTAGGTTCTCTATGCCCCGCCTCTCTCAAACGTGCAGTTTTCTACAAAGCCCCTCCTTCCGACAAGCACAGTCTGCTCTGATTGGCCAGCTGACACAGTGCATTGTGATTGGCCGAACACCACAAGTGCGCGTCGGAAATGTAACGCCCCTATCCATATCACGAGCTTCAGCTTTCAAAATAAATATAGTTAGTTGGATCAGCCTTCTCTTTTAGATAGAATCAATCCTTTTGTGGGAGACTTTGAGTTTTGTAACTCTGCAGATCTTATACATGCACAAACATTTATAACACACCTGTCGAAAAGGAAAACAAGGAATCATGTCGTATGACCACTTTAACACTGCTTCAAACCTAGAAGTGCTTTTAAAACTGATTCCAACTTGAAAATGCTTTAAACTTAAAACTACTTAAAACATCAGGTGGTTCTTTTGAACATCAGATGCTCTGTGTTCATTAAAACCACATAACACTTCAGATATTGTAGTTATTATTAAATATCCTGAATCACATGATCTGTTGTTTAAAATGACTGCTTATTGAAGTCAATAAGAGCCACATTTCCTCTTTCAGGGAGTATCGGCCGAAGGAGGAAGTGAAATTTCTGGACAACGGCACCAGAGTGGAGGCTGTCAATCCGAAGACGTACGTGTTTGAGCCCAACATGTCACGCGGATCTGAGGACGACATCGTCCGAACGGTCAACATCCCTGCTGTGGTGAGATAGTGATTGAATCCACAGAGAGATGAGAGCATGGCACGTGCTTAATGTGTGAATCTCGTGAAAGCGTGTCACTTTTCACTCTAAAATCAAAATAAAAAATGTTTGCATAAATGAAGTCCGAGATTAGGTAATGCACTGTGTATGTGTGTTTTTGACTTCAGACTGTGATGGAGATAGCCAAAGATTATGGGCTCGAACGAATCGTTAGTGACTTAATGAAATCAAAAGGCATTGGTATGTTTGGGACGTTCAGAGTCGGAGACCTGCTGTGGGGTTACGAAGATCCGCTGCTTAAACTAGTCAAACCTTTTACCAAGAAGGACGACCACTTCGGACTTTTCTATAAGGTTAGTGGCCGTGGTGTTTGCTGGAAGTCATCACTATTAATAGTACAAGTTTTATACCTCTAACACTAAATAATAAAGTTCAGTGTGTGTGTGTCGTTGTGCAGTGTTTGCGCTTTAGACAAGAATGACTCGAATCATGTGGTTTGTCTGAGGTTTGTGGCATCAGTCACTAGCTCTCTCTCTCTTTGGCTGATTATTAGGTTCAGCTTGAGGAAAAAAACATGTTTTAAGGTCATTGAACATTTTCGTCTGAAATTTTCGCATGTAAAAAAATGAATACGACCTCATATTGTGTCAATCACGTTTGCACACTGCCTCCGAAACTTTCATCCGTCGAAAAAAAATCAGATCAGGTTTGATTTTCTGCGATTTTGCATCCGTAGCAAGCATTTTGATAGGAAAGGATGACGAATACGAGAAAACACATACGGAAATTTCCGTGTGCAATGACCTTCATTCATCAAGGATGCATTAAATTGATTAAATGTGATATTAAAGACATTTACAATGTTACAAAGGCTTTCTACTTCAAATAAATGCTGTTCTTTTGAACTTTCTGTTCATCTGTGAATCCTGAAAAATAAAGTATATCATAGTTTGCACAAAACTATTGCACAGCATAACTGTTTTCAACGTTGATAATAATCAGACATGTTTCTTGAGCAGCAAATCAGCATATTATTATGATTTCTGTAAGAATACTATATACTGTAATAATATTTCACAATTTTTACTGTGTTTTTGATCAAATGAAAGCAGCCTTGCTGAACAAATGAGACTTCAATGTAACTGTGCTTGATACTCAGTGATACACACATCTGTTAAGTGTGTTTGTTTACATGTGTTTCATTCTCGTGTCACTGACTGTGTTTCAGAAAAATGGCACCGATGACGGGGATTATATTTTCTTCACGGGGAAGCAGAATTATCAGGACTTTGCTCGTATAGACAAGTGGAACGGACAGAGGTAAAACCAGCAGAAAACCGTTTTATCTCTAGAAGATTGATGAATGAATTCAGAACAAGCATGTGCTCAGAGAAGAGTGAATTCTGGGTTATTTGTTCTGTTTGTCAGTACACTGAACTGGTGGAGCACAGAAGGGTGTAACAGGATCAACGGCACGGACGGAGCATCTTTCCATCCAGTCATCACAAAAACAGAGAAACTCTATATATTCTCCTCTGATCTGTGCAGGTGAGACGCCGCTAACGGATATTAATCTCACTCAAAACTATTACATTCATCAAAAATGACCGTAAATGCATTTATAATGTCACAAAAGATATCAATTTCAAATAAATGCTGTTTTTTTTATCAGTCTATTCATCTGTGAATGCCTTTCCACAAAAATATTGAGCAGCACAACTGTGTTCAACATTGATAATAATCAGAAATGTTTCTTGAGCAGCATATTATTATGATTTCTGAAGATCATGTGACACTGAAGACTGCAGTAATGATGCTGAAAATCACAGGAATAAATTACAGTTCATCAGATATTCACATAAAATCAGCTATTTTAAATTCTAATAATATTTTCAGATTTTACTGTGTTTTTGAACAAATAACTGCAGCCTTGTTGACTTCTTTCAGAAACATTAACAAATCTTGCCGACCCCAAACTCTTGAACAGTACAGTATGTGATGATAATTTGACAAATACTAATATATGATGTATGTATAATCTTAATATATGAATAATAAATGCTAACATGATGAATATTAACTATTTAAACAATATAGAAACAGTTGCAAAATCATGAATATAAGTATAAACATATTTTATTATTGCAATTTTTATTGTACATTAATAATGCTTTCTGAGTCACTGATTGAAGGTTTAGTTTATAAATGCTGTTGTTGGTTCAGTATTGATCATATTGGGTCTGAACATGTGACCTGTTGCACTTATATGTGTTTTTTAAAAGAGTGTTTTTTATTTTAGATTTAACAGGTCACATACTGTATGTGTGATTCGTCATGTGCTCTCTGTGCTTGTTTAATTAGGTCTAAATCAGGCCTGCAAACAAGCAGTTCACTGAAGTGATAATCAAACATAAAAACATGTTATAAAAGACACAATTCCTCAGCCAGAAGTATTTTACAGGGAAATTATGGTCACGCAAACAAAGCTGTTAAAGCTGAGAAGTAGGTCAAACTGAAACACAAATCTGCTTTTCAGATTTAATGCAGTCCTAATTAAAGGCATCTTTCAGTGGTATCCGTGTGTGTTTAATGCATGTTTGTGTTGACAGGTCTATATATGCCGAGTACGAGTCTGACGTGAGCGTACGAGGGGTTCCCGGTTTCCGTTTTGTCCCACCCAGCGAGGTGTTCGCCAATCGTACGATTAACCCGGATAACGCTGGCTTCTGTGTGCCGGCCGGGAACTGTCTCGGCTCCGGCCTCCTCAACGTCAGCGTCTGCAAAGAAGGTCAGTGAGAGTCTGAACGCTGTTTGTCACCGCACAGACATCGGGACGTCCCGCTCACGTGTGTGTCTCCTCTCAGGTGCGCCCATCATCATGTCCTCCCCTCATTTCTACCAGGCAGATGACCGATTCGTCCAGGATGTGTTCGGGATGAATCCCAACAAGGAGGAGCACGAGACGCTCATCGACGTCAACCCGGTAAGTCTGTATAAACCTGACGAATTGATCAGAAACTGACTTTTTCTCCTCACTGAAAGCAAATTAATGCGTGAAGCTGCACAATCACAGCCAGACAGAATGTGTTTGATGTTTATGCTTTATTCATGCATTTGCATGTTTCCAACTAGAACATTTCCATCTCACTATTCAGAGAAGTGCAATATAATCACACTCAAGTGATGCTATATTGTGCAGAAATCTGTTCTGCATGACATCATATGAGCATGTCAGCACCCAGGATCACGTTTGCAGTGATAAAACAGTATATGATCCTCTCGGTTGATAAACGTACACCTGCGGGACATGCATTTGTTTCATTGTGCTTCATCTTCAAGCATCAGACAACAGTGAGAGATACAAGAACATCCCATAATGGAGTGTGATTTTAGACCAATGAGATTTAACTGTAGGTGGAGCTACAATCTAAAACAAGCAAAGATAATATCTCATCGTGTGTTACTCGTTGTGGTTTGCAGGTTCAGGTGATAACAAAAATGAACATGGAAGTGAAAGTATATATTAGTGATTGACACACTTTCCATCAATCAAATCGCCATATGATCCATATGCTATCACATTTAACATTTGTATGAAAATATACAGGTGCCTTTATATTTTAGAAATATTTGAAAACCCAAGTATAGTGTGTGTATAATGAGTATAGTGTGTGTATATAATGAGTATAGTGTGTGTATATAATGAGCATAGTGTGCATATAATGTGTATCAACAATGAGTATAGTGTGCATATGAGTAAAGCATGCCTATGAGTAAAGTTTGCAAAAAAGTATAGCGTGCAGTTGATGCAAATAATGAGTATAGTGTATACGAGTATAGTGTGCATATGAGTATAGCATGTATAGAATGAGTATAGAGTGTAGCTTTTATATATAGTGTGTGTATATAATGAGCATAGTTTGAATATATATATATATTAGTGGTGGGCCGTTATCGGCGTTAACGTGCTGCGTTAACGTGAGACTTATCGGCGATAAAAAAAATATCGCCGTTAATCTATTCTCAAAGTTGGGTTGGGAGCTGGGTCTATACTACGCAAGCTATGATGACTTATAGCGCGGATGTATACCTAGCCGAATTGCACTGTAGGGGGCGAGAACGAGTCTTCGAACTAGAGGCTCGCAGTCCGTGATGGACAGATTGTTAACGGCTGGTCTATGTGGTAATACAATCGGGCAGGACATCCAAACGCTCACCTATCATTCATCAACCTCAAATATGGCTTTACATCTGAAAGATGTATGTAGTAGCAACTTTACATGGCCGCTCAATATGATGTTAACCTAGAGAAATGTGCGCTATTGAAGTGTTTGTGTGGAAGCGCATTTGCTGCAAGACAGGCTCCGGTGCGCTCACTTGCTCTTACATCTCCGTGATTCTTGGTCATACAGATAAAAGTAGCCTAATACATCTTTCGAATCTGTAAAGACTCTACGTTTATTTGTGTGCACTCAGAATAACAACGAAACGTTGCGCTTTTAAGCAAACAGGATGCGCTTTAGGTCTCATGTGAACTTGAGCGAGAAACTTCGAAACTCGAATATATCTAAAAATACAGTACATAGAAAAATATATCTATAGAGAGTGAAATGTCAAAAAAAAAAAAATAGAAGACGTGTGTGTTAGCATGGATGATTTACATGAAATTTAATCTGTGCAACACTGTGCATAATAAGATGGCTTTCAGTTCAATATAATAACAAAAAACGACATTTTGGGTTTTTATTCAACTAATAAGGTGGGCACGCTGTGATCTGTACTATATTTTTACTGTAATTGACAGTTATCGGCAAAAAAAACAACAACAACAACACGGGAGTGGGAGGGAATGGGAGTCATTCTTCCGGGAGTGGAACGGGATTTTCCTCCAGTTTTTTCGTGGGATTGGGACGGGAAGAGATTAAAGTTTGTGATGCATTTTGGAAACAGGAGATGAGCCACTGGTCTAATGCGCCACCTGGCTTGAGAAACCCGTTCTCAAAGACTTACTTTTAGTCATTATTTGGGTAGCACACATATTCTGAATGCCTTCGGCAGAATTCAAATGAGCCATTTTAATCTAGATTAATCTAGATTAATTCCAAATTAATCTAGATTAATCTAGATTAAAAAAATTAATCTATGCCCACCTCTAATATATATATATATAATGAGTGTAGCATTTATATATTGTGTGTGTGTGTGTGTGTGTATATACAGTATATAATAAATATAATGTGTGTGTATAATTAGCATAGTTTGAATATATATATATATATATATACATAATGAGTGTAGCATTTATATAGTGTGTGTGTGTGTGTGTGTGTGTGTGTGTGTGTGTGTGTGTGTGTGTGTGTGTGTGTGTGTGTGTGTGTGTGTATACAGTATATAATATATAGTGTGTGTATATAATGAGCATAGTTTGAATATATATATATATATATATATATAATGAGTGTAGCATTTATATAGTGTGTGTGTGTGTATACAGTATATAATAAATATAGTGTGTGTATATAATGAGCATAGTTTGAATATATATATATTATATAATGAGTGTAGCATTTATATAGTGTGTGTGTGTGTGTGGTGTGTGTGTGTGTGTGTATATACAGTATATAATAAATATAGTGTGTGTGTATATAATGAGCATAGTTTGAATATATATAATGAGTGTAGCATTTATATAGTGTGTGTGTGTGTGTGTGTGTGTGTGTGTGTGTGTATACAGTATATAATAAATATAGTGTGTGTATATAATGAGCATAGTTTGAATATATATATATATATATATGAGTGTAGCATTTATATAGTGTGTGTGTGTGTGTGTGTGTGTGTGTATGTGTGTGTGTGTGTGTATATACAGTATATAATATGTGTGTGTGTGTGTGTGTGTGTGTGTGTGTGCAGTATATAATAAATATAGTGTGTGTATATAATGAGTAAGTAATGTAAGTAATGTATATACTGCAGCATGTGTTTATCTGCACGGTCATAAGAGGGCGTCGTCACACCACACTCGTGCTTTAGGCCTACAAGACGAATGAGACACAGATTCAGTTTCTTTCTAAAACTCATAGCATTGCTACAGATGACGAGCGAGTGAGTGAATGAAAGACAGCGTCTGTATTTCATTATTTACTGACAGAGCAAACACAGTTTACGCTTGTGTGTGAGTCACTCTCTGATAAAGCAGATGATGTTAGGATGATGTTATCTGATTTCCCATCTAGTCCAGACGCGGCACACTTCCCGACAGCTCATTAAACCGGTGGCTGTTTTGGTTATTTTGTGTGTCGTGGGAGTTTGTTTAGTTTACAGTCAGAGTTTCTACAAACCTTTGGTGTAAAAGACTTCAGACATTATTGGAGCTCTAGATTCTTCCAGGAGCATGTTTAATAACTGCACGTGTGTGTTTGAGAAGTGCGTTTGCTGCAGGTTCGGGATCTCCACGGATCTGCAGGATAATGTGTACTGTGTGTGTGGGTGTGTTTTATGGTGTTTAGGTTCAGTTGGAACAGATTCAGGTGCTCCTTCTACCCTATAAACCTGTGCT
This sequence comes from Ptychobarbus kaznakovi, assembly GCA_027422405.1. Classification (NCBI taxonomy): domain Eukaryota; kingdom Metazoa; phylum Chordata; class Actinopteri; order Cypriniformes; family Cyprinidae; genus Ptychobarbus; species Ptychobarbus kaznakovi. The sequence goes on along the minus strand of CM049812.1, from coordinate 24,703 downwards.
ACAGTAACCGTATCAGATGGTAAAACCACCACGTACCATGGTACCGATTGATTATTATATATAGTGTTACTTTATTTGATTTCTACTGAAGGTAGAGGTATAGTCAGGCTTTTGTTGTGTGCACGTGACGGGAATCTCTTCTATTGCTGGGAATGTGTGTCGCTTTATGAAATGTTTTCTCATGTCAGTTCCCATCATGCCTTTGGCACACAGCACATAGGAAAATTCCCACCTTTTGTGGGTGAAATGTTTTTTGTGTTTGAGCGTTTAATGGGTCGCAGATGTGCTGTAAGACACACACACACACACACACACACACACACACACACACACACACACACACACACACACACACACACACACACACACACACACACACACACACACACACACACACACACACACACAGACACAGACACACACACACACACACACACACACACACACACACACAGACACAGACACAGACACACGGACACACACACGGACACAGACACACACACACACACACACACACACACACACACACACACACACACACACACAGACAAACACACACACACACACACACACACACACCTCTGGATTCATTCTTAGATAAACAGATGTGTTTGAGTGTCATTGCACATGTTTTTCACTTGCTGAAACAACTGGTGATATAAATCCAACACTATACTTGTAGTTTATTATTTGTGTTTTTTTCTGTGTTTTAGTGATTCTGAAGCTGATGTTGTGTGTGTTTGTGTTCTCAGCTCACGGGGATGTTGCTCCGGGGTGCGAAGCGTGTTCAGGTGAACGTCTACATGCATCAGATCCCGGGGTTCAGGTGAGGACGAGTCTCTCAGGTGACCCGAGTTAGTTTAGCACGGACTGTTAACATTTCCTTCAAAGAGAGAGAGAGATCTAGAAACAGCGTCTACACACACCTCATACATGAGACATACAAATGAGTCTTTTCAGATCTTTTTCTACCTTTAATATGATATTAAAACCAAAAAAAACAAATTAAAAAATATATTTTATGTTTCGATATTATATTTTTCCATAAAATTTTTTTTTTTGTTTTGTTTGCTACATGAATTGTGTTGGTTTCAATATTGCATTACATGTGGAAAAATATCTGACACGTTTAAAGTCCAAAACCTGTTATTTGTATAGCCACTATATGTACATAGTTTGTGGTGTCATTTGCATGTTTATAGTTTAATATTGGTTTAGCGTTTGTGTTTTTCTGTTGACTTACCAGAAATGTCATTTCACCTTCTTTAACTTGTCATTTGAAGACCAGTTAATTAGTTTTGATGCATTTCATTTGATCGACACTCTTTCATTAATGTAAAGTTGAGCACAGATGAATGATTTTAGGCCTGTAAGATGTGTTTGGAGACCGCTGTTGGGTTACATGAGCTCATGACATACGCTTCTCCTGAACCATGACCTGAAGTAGGTCAGTCCAGCGTTAATGATTGACAGCTGCGTGTTTGAGTTATTGTAGGACGTGAAGCGAGCGGATCGGTTTGGGACTCGACTGAAGACCGACGCTGCTGAACGTCTCATTGAGCTAACAGCTCGTTGGCTTGGTTTTGAAATGCGATCTATCTGAGAGCGCAGATAAATCCTGCTCATGAGCGTGTGAACGGAAAACAGCTCTCCTCGCATAGAATTATCAGTGTGACAAACCGGCGTGAGCTGCCTTCCCACAGTCCCATTCATCTGATAGTGTGTGTGTGTGTGTGTGTGTGTGTGTGTGTGTGTGTGTGTGTGTGTGTGTGTGTGTGTGTGTGTGTGTGTGTGTGTGTGTGTGTGTGTGTGTGTGTGTGTGTGTGTGTGTGTGTGTGTGTGTGTGTGTGTGTGTGTGTCTGTGTGTGTGTGTGTGTGTGTGTGTGTGTGTGTGTGTGTGTCTTTCGCTGTGTGTGTGTGTGTGTGTGTGTGTGTGTGTGTCTGTGTGTGTCTGTGTCTGTGTGTGTCTGTGTGTGTGTGTGTGTGTGTGTGTGTGTGTGTGTGTGTGTGTGTGTGTGTGTGTGTGTGTGTGTGTGTGTGTGTGTGTGTGTGTTGATCATCCTCCTGTTCAAAAGTTTACACCCCCCAGCTCTTAATGCATTGTGTTGCCTTCTTGAGCGTCACTAAATGTTTTCACCTTATATAATAGTTATTTATGAGTCCTCCGTGTGAAAAGATGGATCTCAAAATCATGATGATGGTTCTAAATACATGAGTGTTGAACCAGTTATATAAGCCCCCCCCCCACCCCAAACCACTGGTGTTAATATATATTATTATTTTATAAAAAATAAATAAATTCTGGTTTCACTTTTAGTTAAAGTTTTAGTAATTTGTAGTTTTTTTATGTATAGTTTTAAATTATTTGTTTTAGTTTTAATTCTTTTAGTACTCTTAGTACTTGCGCTTAATGAAAATTGCAGTTTTTTTCAGATATTATTTTATTTCAAGTAACAAAAATATTTTTTACACTTTTACTTTTCTATAATAAGCCTGCTCAATACATCTTCACGCACCATCAAAATCATATTTTCTTTTATGTTTTGCAGTGAAACCGGGAAGATCCGGACGCTGGTGTTTCCAGTGATGTACCTTAATGAGGTAAATAATTTCAGTATATTTCAACAAGGCTTTTATAGCATGTCGAGTTTGTGTACGTGTCAAAACATGTGTTCCTGTCGAGTTCATATAGTTGCAATGTCAAGGTCATGGGTCACACATAAAGCCACATATACCATCCAGCAAACCTCAACTGCTGGATTGTTTATATATTGTCTCAGAACTCAACTCTGTTATCATCCAGATCTAATTTGCTAAATGCAACTGTAAGGCATGAAGATATTCTAAACATGAATATCATGGTTTTCTGCAGTCCAGACGGATCAAGCGCTTCTGTCTTGGCCGTTTCATCACGTCTGTTTTTGTTGAGATGCAACAGATAAAGTGTCCAAACACGATGCACACTTTATATTAACCTTTGAACGACACAAGGCATGAAAGAGTAAATGAGACAGAGAGAGATGTGGTTGCATCAGCTTGACTCCATTAAACCATTCGATGATTTTGTTTCTAAATGAAAAAGATCCTAGTTCTGTGGAATGAGATCTTAACTCTAAAGCAGTTATTTTGAGTTCACAGAACAACAAAGGGCCCGAGCAGGACATAAGAGCGTGTTTTTCTTCTTATCTTCTAAACGCTGTCATCCTGTTTTCCAGAGCGTCCTTATTGACGAGGAATCTGCCAAGAAGCTGTCCGCGGTTATTACGGAGGCTAACGTGATCGTCAACATCCCCTTCATAGTGATCAGTGTAGGCATCTTACTGGGCGTCATCTTCATCGTGTTCATGTGCCGACAGCAGACGCCAGCGGTGAGGCTCACATCACGTCCTTCACTTAAACTATTAAAACACGTTTTGTTAATTCAAATCACTTTTACTGTCACATGACCACAGCACACGTGCCTTGAGAGCGTGCTCCAGAAACAATGTACATATAGACAGTACTACTTACAGACTTATACAGAGACAATTGCTACAGAGACATATGTCATATACACATTGTATACTCGTACTTACAGACTTATAGAGACAATATTACATATATACACATATGGTGTATGTATATATATATACACACAATAATATGTGAAGGTGCAACAGATTATACATAGGCCGGATACGCAATGCCATGGATGTGCATTGGCTGGTAAAAAAAAATGTTTAATTGAAATAAAGCTGCAATAAAAATAAATATATATTTTTTTCAATTAATTAAAATGTACTGATAAATGAAATGACATTAGATGTTTTTCTTCTCTGCATTTCTCCACTTCGCTAGCTTGACTCATAAACCTGGAATATTACAAGTATTGTGCTCTTTGATTAATTGCTTTTGTTCCTCTTTTGCAAGTCGCTTTAGGTAAAAGTGTCTGCTAAATGCATAAATATAAAATAAAATATAGAAAAAATATAGGTAGAAAATTTCAAATGTTGCCTTGACAGCTAACTGAAATAAGTACTAAAATTACTAACTACAACTAAAAAAATGAAACTAAAACTGAAAAAATAAATGTTAAAATGTTTATAAAGTGACAAAATCAAGTAAAAAACATAATAAAAATAAAAATGAGAATTATTAAAAATGAAAGATTTTTAAAATGTATTTCTTCTATACTTCAACTTGCTTCCTAATCTAGTTGTCTAATAAACATAAAAATGCCTTCTAAATACATACATTTATATGTAAAATTAAAGTAGTGGTGGGCCGTTATCGGCGTTAACGTGCTGCGTTAACGTGAGACTCTTATCGGCGATAAAAAAAATATCGCCGTTAATCTATTCTCAAAGTTGGGTTGGGAGCTGGGTCTATACTACGCAAGCTATGATGACTTATAGCGCGGATGTATACCTTGCCGAATTGCACTGTAGGGGGCGAGAACGAGTCTTCGAACTAGAGGCTCGCAGTCCGTGATGGACAGATTGTTAAGGCTGGTCTGTGTGGTAATACAATCGGCAGGACATCCAAACGCTCACCTATCATTCATCAACCTCAAATATGGCTTTTCATCTGAAGATGTATGTAGTAGCAACTTTACATGGCCGCTCAATATGATGTTAACTAGAGAAATGTGCGCTATTGAAGTGTTTGTGTGGAAGCGCGTTTGCTACAGGACAGGCTCCGGTGCGCTCACTTGCTCTTAAAATCTCCGTATTCTGGTCATACAGATAAAAGTAGCCTAATACATCTTTCGAATCTGTAAAGACTCTACGTTTATTTGTGTGCACTCAGAATAACAACGAAACGTTGCGCTTTTAAGCAAACAGGATGCGCTTTAGGTCTCATGTGAACTTGAGCGAGAAACTTCGAAACTCGATATATCTAAAAATACAGTTACATAGAAAAATATATCTATAGAGAGTGAAATGTCAAAAAAAAAATAGAAGAAGACGTGTGTGTTAGCATGGATGATTTACATGAAATTTAATCTGTGCAACACTGTGCATAATAAGATGGCTTTCAGTTCAATATAATAACAAAAAACGACATTTTGGGTTTTTATTCAACTAATAAGGTGGGCACGCTGTGATCTGTACTATATTTTTACTGTAATTGACAGTTAAAGGCAAAAAAAAAAAAAACAACAACACGGGAGTGGGAGGGAATGGGAGTCATTCTTCCGGGAGTGGAACGGGATTTTCTCCAGTTTTTTCGTGGGATTGGGACGGGAAGAGATTAAAGTTTGTGATGCATTTTGGAAACAGGAGATGAGCCCTGGTCTAATGCGCCACCTGGCTTGAGAAACCCGTTCTCAAAGACTTACTTTTAGTCAGTTTGGGTAGCACACATATTCTGAATGCCTTCGGCAGAATTCAAATGAGCCATTTTAATCTAGATTAATCTAGATTAATTCCAAAATTAATCTAGATTAATCTAGATTAAAAAAATTAATCTATGCCCACCTCTAAATTAAAGATAATATTAGAACAATATTAGGTGCCACGCTGTCTTTGCAGGTGGTTTTCACTTCTACAATATTCAGTTATTTTATTTGATGCAAACCACGATTTTGATATAAATTTAAATCATAAAATGATGAACTGTAATAAAACTAAAACCATGTATTTATATATATATATATATATACACCAAAGGTTAATACAAATTAAAAAGCTAAAATAAAAATATGAACATAAAAGCTACTTCAAAATATTAAATAAAAACTATAATACTATATGTGACCCTCTCTGTGAAAACCCAGCTAAAGTCGATTTTTTTGTGATTTGCTGTTTTCTACATAAACTCATATTTCATAAGGTAAAGAACATTCTGTGAAAATATAGCCTTCATATCTTTAATATTGACTGAGTATGTTCATGCCAAAGATTGATATTATAGTGAGATTAATGATATAAATCCAACTTTGATGCTTGTTATCTCATAATTAGATGTTGAGACTGTAACCTGGGTTTCACAGAGAGCATCACATGTAAATAATACTATAATAGCACTGGTCTCTAGAAAAGTTTTTATATTTCCAATGCTACACAATCAGCCATAATTCATCATACATGTACCACTTTCCATATGAAATGCACAGGAAACTCAAATCACGTTTGATTCTAATTAACCTAGTTAACCGAGTGATACTATAATAAGCAGAGCACACATAAATATTGCATAAAATTGTCCAGTTATGTTGTTTTGTCCAACGCAGCACATTCTGTGATTGTGTTTCTCCACAAGACCACATGCAGTGCTGCTTGTAACTTCATCATTTGCTGTATTTAATGTCTTTTATTTTCTCTTCCAGAGCTCCGAGGCCGAGCGGCAGCCCCTGCTTTCATCATAAACTCCCCAGACGTCACGATAAACCAACCTGTGTTTAGACATTGAGCTTGATTTCATTTCCACATGGCCAGACTCGGTTCAAGGAGCAGCAGACGACTCAAAGTGCAAAGTTCATCTCCGGTCATTTAGCCTCGGATCCGGGTGTTTTAATGCATTTAATGCTTCAGACGATTGCTTGAGTATCACAGAACCCAATAGTGCAGGCGTGTCCAAATCAGCCATTGAGTTTGATGTCCTAAACTGAATTATAAATCAGAAAACACTAATAGAGTGACACGCTACACGTCAGTGCTGGAGATATTGAGGTCACCTGTGCACATCACAATTATATTAATACACTTATGCAATTGTAATGAGCTCATCTGACAAATAACCTGACAGCACTGCCAATTCATTTCAGGACTAATGTAAGTTTAAATGTGCGTTGTGTGGATCTGACGGTCAATAATGTGCCAGACGCACTTGAAAAGCACTAAATCCTTTTTTAAATGACCACATAATTTGGTTTGGTGCCTTGATGTATTTGCGCTTGTGATTTTCTTCAAAGCAAACCAATATTTTGATGGTACATTGGCTTAATGATGTTTATAGAGTCAGTTAATAACACTTTTACAATATTTCTGACCATAATCACTAATGTAAACTCTGTTTGAAACTCTACAGTTTCTTGAATAGCCTTATTATCAGTGTGCAGTAAATGCAGTATAACGTGTTTCATCAGTATTACCACAGCGTAGAGAAGATTCAGCTTGAACGTTTCTGTTCTCTGAATATGTTTAATGTTCATTTGCATGCACTGATCAGTTTAGTTTATGTTTAATAAACCTCATGGTTCACTTCATGTTTTATTGGTGTAGGTGTTTGGTGGCTGGTTTGGTGTTTTTGAGGGCTGAAAAGGGAAGTTTTTAAGGTTGTTAATTGAGTTTCGGTGAAGTTAACAATATCAGTACAGTATGTGATGCCTGTGGCTTTGATTTCAGTTTCACTTCAGATTATGATGATTGTGAACTGTGTTTATGAATTATGACCCAGTGATGATGTTAGCTGAAAACAGACTTTGGTTTAAAAAAGGATTGATTCCATTTTTTTATGCATTTATTTCGTCATGTGAGCATTTTTAGTTTTTGTTTTCCTTAAAAAAATATTGCACTATCAATGTAACAAAAATAACGAGACAAACAATAAAACATTAAAAAAAACGTCTCACTTTATGCGTCTGATATTTACAAAATAAATACATCCTGGTTCTTCTGGAAGCTGCAGCTGATAATGAAATAGATTTGCTACAGATTCTTTTGCCATGTGTGTTTGTATTTATCAGATCAAACATCTCCGCCTCATTGAATCTGAATCAGAAACTATAGATGCAAAGTTAATATTTTACACGTTAATCAGAACTGTACAAGTATACAACATGGATGATGAAACTGGAGTTCTTGTAGACGTGTTTCTGAGGAGGTGAATGGGTCAAGAACAGGCCGGGTCATATTTGGAGGTTAATATGACCTGGACATTTCTTGGTGGGATTCACCGAGATTGATGTAGATCTGAAAGTCTTCTGCCATCTTTAGATGCTCTGTAAGATTGATTTAGGCCATGATGTTTGAGAAATCTGTTTAGTTTTCCATCATTTGATTTGGTGCATCATCGTTTATCCTCATTAATGCCTGTTGAGCATTACTGAAGGAGCACGTGTGTTTCCTGAAAGAGAGGGAAAGTATGTAGGTTATGGTAGAAGCACTCACAAAAATATATGCCACTCATAAAAAAAATTGTGACAAGATTTCCCTCTTGTGCTGGAGTGTAGCATACATCTAGATTGCTGTGTCAGCGGTCAATGTTTTCTGTGATAAACTCTTATCTGTTTACAGCTTCAGGTTTCTGTGTGAAAGTCTTTTCGAGATTAGTTCTCAGTCAATATATAATCATATAGAGATATTTTGAGATAAATTCGCATTTCGTAGCACGTGTTATTCAAAACATTTTTCGCGGTAAATTCGTGTTTCTCAAAGCGCCAAAATCCCTTGAGGCGCCAAAATAAAGCGAATCGCGTGTTTTGAATCATCAAATATGATTCTGCTGAATCTCACGGTGTATGTTTTTATGTCGATACAAATCATAATACTGATGAGGAATCTATTCTACATCTGTTTTGCCCATTCTCCGAGTCTTTTTGGTCAGAAGTTACCGTGTTAATCTCTTTCTGCTGTAAACAAATGATCGATATCACAGAATCTATTATTTTCCTGTCAGATTTTCATTCTATAGACAGCAATCTTTAACATACTGTATTATTGCTTTGTCTTCTGGGTAAATTTCACCTTCATAAAGCCAGAATTATTAATTGTAAACCTAATGTTTTCATCTGATATGAAATCTATTTTTACTTATTTTACGAATGTCCAAACCTTTAAATTCAAAGGCTTCTGAAATATTTCATATTCTGGAATCTGTTGTAAGATATCTGTAAAGGATTTGTATTTTTTTTTCTTTGTCACTAAATATATATATATATATATATATATATATTTTATGCTGATTTGTGTAGTACTTATATCTACATGTGATGTTGTCCGTATGCCCCTTGTTCATTTTTAAAAATATTTTAATGTTTTTGAATTACAAAAAAAAAAAAAAAACTCGACCGATCACGTGTTCGGATCAGTTTCACGTGATTCAGTTCTGATCACAGGCGCGTTCGACTTTAAGCGGCACTGCATATAACGGTCAGTGTATGACATCAAAGTATCGCGAGAGCCGTTCGAAAGCATAGGAAGCACCCGCTCTCTCATCGCTCTCGCGGTACTTTGATGTCATACACTGACCGTTATATGCAGCGCGCTTAAAGTCGAACGCGCCTATTATTTTATGGTAAATTCGTGTTTTCCGGACTTGAATCATTAAATGCAATCCAGCTTTGAATCACAATGTAGATGGTTTTTATGTCGATACAATTGATCCAGTCATATAGCGATATTTCACGATAAATTTGCGGTTATCCCTTGTGAGGCGCTGTGCAAACTTAAGAAAACGAAGCGAATCTTTTCAATTGAATCACTTTCAGATATGATTCGGTTTTGAATCTCTGGCGTATCGAGTCTGGATGTTCGTTTTATGTCTTCCTTATCCCCATTATAAAGGATAAACAGCATATTTTATCATAATGACTTATTTATCAGCTTGGTTTGAATGGATAATCATGTCTCTGCAGGAAGTGACATCATTCATTTATTGGCGGGAAAACATCTAAGTATGATATATTTGTAAGTATCAATTGATTTGATGAATGTTGTCATGTTTTATGGTGTTTGTGGTTTGGTTTGGTTTTGGTTACACTTTACAATACTCTCTCATTTATGAATTTATAGTTAACTCTAAAATGGAATAATGAGCAATACTAGGTCTGCATTGGAAAATTGATTTAATATATAATATAAATAGGCTACTTTTCAAAATATATAGACCTACATAAAATGTATATAATATTTAAAAAAACGAATTTAGTTAATAAATACAATTGTTCATGTTCAGTGTGTTAACTAATGCTAACGAACTCAAAGGTATTAGTAAATGGTCAAATTAACTTTAAGATTAATCATCTAAATACGGTAGAAGTGGGCTATATTCATTGTCAGTTCTAGTTGACTATAGCGCTAATAAATTAAAGTATCACTGATTGTATTCAGTTGTATTTGTTATAATATTGCCAAAATGGCATAATTAAAACAAATTTGAAGAAAAAAAACAACAACAAGAATTCGACTTTAAGCTGTTTGATTGATGATGGAATATATTACAGCTGTTTTTCACGTAATAAACGTGGATTTGTTCTTCACCTGCAGTAGTTGGTGCCGCACTCATAATGATCTCTGCATCCAGAACCCACGGGTTTCAGAGTGTTCCATCGCCAGAGTAACGAGCGCTTGGCCCGATGGATCAGTCCGGTCGCCCAGTCAGAGTCTATGGGTGCCGCCTGGACCTACAGACAGAGTGAGTGTCTGTTAGACTCAAGTTAGCAGCATGCAATATTTTCTCTCACATTTTTATCAGCATGCAATTTCTTTTCAAATTACTTTATATCTCATCATTTATTTATTTGTTACATTCTTTTCAAAATTATTAGTTCATTTTTTTCCCCATCATTGAATAAACAATTAGGTAATTGCAACATTTTATCTCTCAATTCTGATATTTTTATTGCAATTGCAAGTTTTTATCTCACAATTATTAATTTAGTGACGACTTTATATCTCATCATTTATTTATTACTTTCTTTTCAAATGACTTTATATCTCATCATTTATTTATTACTTTCTTTTCAAATGACTTTATATCTCATAATTTATTTATTACTTTCTTTTCAAATGAATTTATATCTCATCATTTATTTATTTATTACTTTCTTTTCAAATGACTTTATATCTCATCATTTATTTATTTGTTACTTTCTTTTCAAAATTATTAGTACATTTTTTTCCCTCATTGAATAAACAATTAGGTAATTGCAACTTTTTATCTCACAATTCTGATTTTTTTATTGCAATTGCAAGTTTATATCTCACAATTCTTAATTTCTCATACTTTTTTCTCAAAATTGAGAGAGAGAAAAAAAAACATAATTGGGAGAAATAAACTCAATTGTGAGGGAAAAATTGCAATTCCTGTGCTTCCATACTGAGATGATATGCAGATGTTTAATAAGTAATCTCTGCAATCTCAAATGTACACATTTAGACTCTCAAGCGCTAAATTTAGAAAGCTGTGGAGGTCGGTCAAACCCCAAACATTTGCTCTGGGAGTGACTGTAACTCAGACAATGATTTACAGAAGCGTTACAGTACATGTGCAAACAAAAGCAGCAGCATCGCCTTACAATCGCAGGAAGATGATGAGACGAGAGCGTGTTATTCCAGCTGGAGCAAGCACATTACCAGATGATCCTGTTCTACATGCAGCTGACTCCAGATCAGCTGATAGTGTGTTTTAGGACTGACTCTGATATGCAGAACTGATCTTATTATTGACACATTTTTTTTTATTATTAAATATATTTGCTAAAGTATGTTTCAGAATTTATTTACCAATATATTTTTTGTCCATTTTATTTAATATTTTTGAAAATATATTTTTGAAATATAATCATATTTAAAAATATATTTTTGTCTCATATTTCAATTTAAGAAAATACATTCACATACAGTATGTCACATTTTAACATGATTTAATTTAATCAGATAAAGAAGCTAAAGATCATATATATGTATAAAATATTATTATTAATAATGTTTTATGTCTTTTTATTCACAATTTCATGTTTAATTCAAAGTGTTACTTGCTGATTCTTAGTAAAATGTACTATAATTTTCTAGCATCAATCAAATTTGATTTAATTAGATAATTTTCAAACAAATCAGTGCAATTCAAAGCGACACAAACGTGTTTAAATAACAAATGAGATCAAAATAATTTAGAACCAACATTTGAAAAAAATCACTAAAGTATAACAAAAGAAATATTAAATACACCAAAATTGAATATGAATACTGATTAAAGTAAATTAAAAACAAGTCCTAAAATCATGACATGTCTTTGTAAGAACGCAAGACGAGATGTTTTTAAAGGTCTCTGTATTTTCTCTTGTGTGTTCTTTGTCTTTGTAAGAAAGCAAGACGAGATGTTTTAAAGGTCTGTATTTTCTCCTGTGTCTCTGATGTGATGCTGAGGTGATGATGTACCTGTAGGTCCAGCAGCAGGGACAGCAGAGCAGTCAGGACGAGCAGGCGCTGGGTCACGGACATCATCTTTAGGCTTGAGCTGAACGTCTCTCAGTGAGACCGAGCCGTAGCTGGACGCGCTTTATATGAGGCTGATAAGACTATCAGAGATCAATGATCAGGACGAGTCCACGTCTGCCGGGGTAACGAGACCTGCTAATGAGCTGGAGGACCACGATAGAGCTTCAGGTTAGTCACTCGTATTCAGTCTTGTGTTCGTGTTTGTCTGCTCAAAGTCCACATTCACAGGGAAATATACTGCTGGAGTAATAGTGCAATAAATGTAAGTTCTCAGAACGTTATGAACACATTCTACCAGAGATATCAATAGAACGGTTGTTCAAAGTTATCTGCTCTTTAATAACGTTCTCAAAACATTGTTTACACATCACTTATGAGCAGTGTTGGGGGGGTAACGCATTACAAGTAATGCCAGTTATGTAATAATATTACTTTTTTCAAGTAACTAGTAAAGTAACGCATTACTTTTTAATTTACTAGAAAATATCTGAGTTATTTTTCTCCATTTATTGATGACAGAGCGCCGTGTGAACATGATCTTACTGTAGATCTAATCTAGACTAAATATGAATGTGTATTAATTCATCCCACTCGCAAAAAACAGATTCAGTATTCATCAAAATTAATTAAAACAGTGAAATACAAACTCAGAATATGACGCAAACCTGCAATAATTAAATATGTTAAACAACACAAATATATATAATCTCATTTTATTAACCGATGTGTTTGCTGCTGACCTTTGATGATCAGTTCAACCACACTAATAATAAAAATTACTTTAGATAAACTAACATTTTCTTTTTATTGCTGAAGAGTGTTGAACTTCTCCTGTGTTCTTCTGTACAGACGTGATTTACTCGTCCTTCAGTCTGAGGTTTATTCATTACACTTTTTGGTGGGAAAGGCTTTTATATTTGCTATAAATATAACTTATTATATTAAAAATAAACAATCAAGCCCTGCTCATATTTAAAAAGTAACGCAAAAGTAATGTAACGCATTACTTTCCATAAAAAGTAACTAAGTAACGTAATTAGTTACTTTTTTAGGGAGTAACAAAATATTGTAACGCATTACTTTTAAAAGTAACTTTCCCCGACACTGATTATGGAATGTCTTCTGAAACATTTTAGCTGGACGCTCTTGTAACATTTTTAAATGTTACTACTTGAACATTCCAAAGTAACATTCCCCAATGATAACATGTAGCATTCTCTTAAAGGGCCAGTTCACTCAAAAATAAACATTCTGTCATTTACTCACTCTTAAGTTTTTCCAAAACTGAATACGTTTCTTTCTTTTGCTGAACATAAAGATATTTTGAAGAAGCAGTTACCGGTCCCTGTTGACTTTCACTAACTTGACTACTATGGAAGTCAATGGCTACCGTCAATTTTTTAGCTAACAACATTCTTCAAAATATTTTCTTTTGTGTTCAACACAAGATAGAAACTCATGCAGGTTTGGAACAAAACAGTAAATGATGACTGAATTGTCATTTTGGGGTGAACTGCCCCTTTAATATAGTCTCTAAGGTTCACACAGCCATTTAAAAAACGTGTTTTTAACATTAGACAAACTTTTGTCAATGTTTTAAACGTCAAAAATAAAATTTTCATAATTTAATGGGAACATTAGCACAACATTTTTAGAATATTTTTGTTAGTTAGAGTGCACTGATATTTAAGTTTTGTGAAGTGATTATTAATACAAACACAATTTATATTTTAATTTTAAGCATTTAAGGAGGATCAAATGTTTTTAAAACATTAGAAATGTAGATTTTCTCAAGTGTGTCTGAACTTTATCATGTCATTTTATCATATATTTCATATTCTCTGTGGAGAGCATAATTTGAAGAACATGACTTCCTTTTAGCTTCACAAAAGCACATGCACTACTGAGCGATTATGAAAAATGAAAACAAAAGCCCAGCTGTCATCTGAATGTGTGTGTTGTTCTGAATGTGTGTGTTGTTCTGAATGTGTGTGTTGTTCTGAATGCGTGTGTTGTTCTGAATGCGTGTGTTGTTCTGAATGCGTGTGTTGTTCTGAGTGTGTTGTTCTGAATGAGTGTGTTGTTCTGAATGTGTGTGATGTTCTGAAAGTGTGTGTGTTGTTCTGAATGTGTGTGTTGTTCTGAATGCGTGTGTTGTTCTGAATGCGTGTGTTGTTCTGAATGCGTGTGTTGTTCTGAATGTGTGTGTTGTTCTGAATGTGTGTGTTGTTCTGAATGCGTGTGTTGTTCTGAATGAGTGTGTTGTTCTGAATGCGTGTGTTGTTCTGAATGCGTGTGTTGTTCTGAATGCGTGTGTTGTTCTGAATGTGTGTGTTGTTCTGAATGTGTGTGTTGTTCTGAATGCGTGTGTTGTTCTGAATGCGTGTGTTGTTCTGAATGCGTGTGTTGTTCTGAATGAGTGTGTTGTTCTGAATGCGTGTGTTGTTCTGAATGCGTGTGTTGTTCTGAATGTGTGTGTTGTTCTGAATGTGTGTGTTGTTCTGAATGTGTGTGTTGTTCTGAATGTGTGTGTTGTTGTGTGTGTTGTTCTGAATGTGTG